>CM067374.1:14484631-14557131 GCA_034401795.1 Chaetoderma sp. LZ-2023a
GCGGCCAAATTATTTCAAATTTAAACAATTACTTGGAACAAATAAACTAAGCTTACTACAGAAATTATGTTCTCTTACTCGGAGAACCCTTGCAGAATTTAACCGAAAATAAACGATTTCCGTCGATAGTCCTTCACACTATGCTTATTTTGGGATGCTTATCACGACAAAACCAGACTTATATTGTATAACCTTCTAAATAATAATAATAAAAATAATAAAAATAATAATAATAATAATAATAATAATAATAATAATAGTAATAATAATAAATGAATGGTAACACTGACAAAAAAATAAAATAAAATAATAATAATAATAATAATAATAAAAATAATAATAATAATAATATGCAACATGATAAATGCTTGTCCACCACAATATGATGCAAATATCATGTAACCCACATACTTGTAAAAGTCTTGGTGTAAATAAATTGAATTGAGATTAATATAATATCTCCAGGTTTCCGACACCTATGCATTCATTACTGTTATTATTTGTAGTGGACAGAGATGAACCAAACGAGCAACGCATGTGATGGCGATGATAATGGGATAATGCAAAAAGTTAAAACGTCTGATGGATTTGAGATGCCGTACACTCGTGTAATGGGAATCGCCGTGCCAACCTTCCCGGGTGTGGTCGACGTAGTGCGTGAATTCAGGGAGAGATTTCAAGTCCGCGAAGATGATATATGGATTCTAGCCTATCCTAACTCGGGTAAGACTGGTGCATGAATAAACCAAATATAGTAAACAAGGTAAGCATGGATTATGAAGTACACATACACATGCACACACGGTCGGACGGACGCACACACGCACATGCACGCACGGATGCGCACACGCATGCATCTAGTAAGGTAGGTAGCCAGGTATGAATAATACATATTCTAGCATGGCGCTGACTTGACATGATGTATGTTGTGTCCTAACCTTCACCTTGCGAGTCCTATCCTTGATGTAGAATACCCTAGCCTTTACTATGGGTAGCATATAGAGGCTGATGATGTCACTTCGATGCTAGGGCAAACTAATACAAGGCTAGGACACATTAGATCAATGCAATGACCTCCATAAGACAATGAAATCAAGAATACTATAGTAATATTGGGAGTGGACAAACACCAGCAGTTCTTCATCTGGATGCTGTGATGCAGAGTTATTCATGTGGGTCTATGTATCAATGTACTTACTGACTATTATGAAGCACCCTAATTTATGGTGATACGCATGGTCTTATGAAGGTCCCTAATTTACGGTGAGAATTATGGTCTTATAAAGGTCCCTAATTTATGATGAGATGCATGGTCTTATGAAGGTCATTCCTTTACGGTGATACGCATTGTTTTGTGAAGGTCCCTAATTTACGGTGATACGTGTGGTCTTATGAAGGTCCCTAATTTACGGTGATACGCGTGGTCTTATGAAGGTCCCTAATTTACGGTGATATGTGTGGTCTTACGAAGGTCCCTAATTTATGATGAGATGCATGGTCTTATGAAGGTCATTCCTTTGCCGTGATATGCATGGTCTTGTGAAGGGCCCTAATTTACGGTGATGCAAATGGTCTTATGAAGGTCCCTAATTTATGGTGATATCGGTGGTCTAAATATGATTAAATATGTCTTTCAATCACCCATAATAATAATAATAATAATAATAATAATAATAATAATAATAATAATACAGCATTTGTATAGCGCCATTTATCAATTTGACTAATTTTCAAAGGCGCTTCGGTACATATGTGTTTTTAGTCTTTCTTTAAATTTCTCCCTAGAGCTTATCATTTTAATATCCAGTGGTAGAGTATTCCAAAGTTTTGGCGCGGCGATGATGAAAGCTCTGTCTCCACATGACTTCAGATTGGATCGTCGAATGTTTAGCAGGTGTTGATCTGTAGAGCGAAGAGCACGGTGCGGATGGTGGGGCATAATGAGATCCTTCATGTATTCTGGAGCTTCATTGTGCATGCATTTCCATGTTAGGAGGATATGTTTGAAGTCAATTCGTTGACGGACAGGTAGCCAGTGGAGGCGTTTCAATACAGGGGTTATGTGATCACGTTTCTTGATCTTCATCAGGACACGGGCTGCAGAATTTTGAACCTGTTGTAACTTGTTCAGTGACTTTGCCGTTATACCATATAGTAGGCAGTTACCATTATCCAGACGTGATGTTATAAATGCATGGATAAGCATTTCTGTTGTTTGATGTGTTAAAACAGTTCTTATTGAATTAATGTTTCTTAGATGGTAATATGCCGCTTTGCAAATAGATGTTACCTGCGCATCCATATCCATAAACTGATCAAATATTACACCTAAATTTCTGGCCGATGGATTTGCCGTAATCAGACTGTTTACTAGTTGGACTTCGGTAGTATGAACCTTACTACGTTGATTTTTTGTCGATATCACGAGGAACTCGGTTTTGTCTGGGTTTAGTTTAAGCTTGTTAAATGTCATCCACTGACTAATGTCTGCAACACAATTCCGTACTTGTTCAAGAGCCATGGTCTCGTTTGTATGCACGTTGGGTTGGAATGTCAGGTAAAGCTGCGTATCATCCGCATACATGTGGATCTATAGATTATGTTGTTTCGCAATGTTTACAATAGGTGCCGAGTACAGAGTGAAAAACTTCGGACCGAGAACTGAACCTTGCGGTACACTGTACTCTAACAGGACACTAGCGCTGGAGGAGTTGGAGATAGTCACAGCTTGGTGTCTGTCTGTGAGGTAGGACCTTACCCATGATAAGGCCGTTCCAGTTATGCCTATGCTTTTGTTCAATCGCGTGATTAAAATTTCATGATCGATCGTATCGAACGCGGCAGAGAGATCGAGTAAAACCAGGAACACTGCATTGTGATTGTCTAATGCGCACAGAATGTCATTCTGGACCCTGACCAGGGCGGTTTCTGTTCCATGGTGCTCTCTATAGGCTGACTGAAATTTTCCAGCCAGTTGGTACTGCTGCATATGCTTAGATATACGATCTGCCACGACCTTTTCTACAAGCTTAGACAAGAATGAAAGGTGGGAAACTGGTCGGTAATTATTAAGGGTATCCAAGTCCAATGATGGCTTTTTGAGCAACGGGGTCACTAAGGCATTTTTCATGAGAGATGGAAAAACTCCATCAGCTAAGGACACATTCACGATTTTTGTGATTATCGGTGCAAGGATTTGAAGATGGTGCTTAACTATTGTAGTTGGTATCGGATCGAGCGAACAAGTCTTGCTTGGCGAGAACATAATGATTTTAGAGATTTCCTCCTCGGTTGTTGGACGGAAAATTTCTAGATCCTGTGGAAGGTATAGTTCTACGTCACTGGACAACATGGACCGGACACATTGCTGATCGCAAAGCCCCAAAAGGTTCTAAGACTGCAACAGCTGTTTTCAACCAAATAGACTTCATACTATGCAAGACAGAAGCAAATCCCTTACTCCGGAACGCTCATTCGTATTGAGGCACAGACCTAAATTCTGACCATAAGCCAGTCATTACACGCCTTCAGATGAACGATCTCTACCTAATATATAAACGCCATACCAGGCAAGAGGGTAGAGTCACCTACAACCTACCCGAGCTCATCAGCAACACTGACACTCAAATGTCATACAAAAACGCCCTCGGGGGGCAAATAGCTAACATTGACGTCAGCTCCGATCCAAACGAAGCCCTAACCAAAATACTGAAATCTATGGAATCATCAGCTACCAGCACCATAGGTGTTCTTAAAAACAACCAAACTAGATATACTGACGACCCTCTAGTAGTAAAATTATCAGCAGAGCAGAAAGCGTTATGGCTGCACATCTATCAAAATGGCCAAAGTGAAGACTGCACCAAACTACACCAGGAGCGCAATAATATCCTGCGCCACATTAGTGAATGCTTAAAAGATCTTGCCATTGAACAAGCAGACTCCCTAGCAGATGAAATCACTGCCATGGATGGCTGTCACAAAATGTTTCGGGGCAGCCAGATCCCTGAGAGTTACTGACTACACACCACCACTCAATGTACACAACTCTGAAGGACACTTTATTGGGACTGACCAGGGAAAAGCCGAGGCGATTCGAGAATGGTTCAAAGAACAGTTCAGTGACAACGATGATGAGCCCTTGCACTCGTTCTCAAAAGACCCCAGGCCATTACCAATACCAATTAAAACAGCAGAAGTTTAGAAGGCACTTAAAGCCCTGAAAATGGACGTGCATCTGGACCTGATGTCATAAGCAACGAACTATTCAAATATGCAAGTGGCATTATCTCAAAACCGATCACGCACCTAATCAATTCAGTTTATATGCACCACCTTCCCATCGACGCTGTAGGCCAAGGCACCCTTATCGCAGTACCCAAGCCCAAGAAGCCACCTGCCCACCAGCCAATATGTGGCCCATTGTGCTCCTCAACAGCATACAGAAAATTCTATCCAATGTTACTCTATGCCGCATCCGAGACAAGATCGATGATTTGGGTCGTCATTTTCTTTAGTTTCATGCTTTGTAGATAGGTATATGTGGGTGAACTCTGTTTTGGATTCATTCGTAAAGAGATTCTCAATTTTTAGTTTGCTTGCAGCTATTGGGAGAAGTTAGTCAAGGGGTTTCTTTTCATCTTCTATGAAGTCCACACCGTCTGCATATTCAGTCTCTAGCGGCATATCCAGTATTGATACCGGGGTGGGGGGGGGGAGGGGGAGGTTTGGTCTTGTGCAACTTTCCCACACAGATTTCAACACGGCAGCAAGGTAACAGGTGAAAAGCACCAGAGATAGACCGATTGATGTCCCAAGCTCTATAGACTTCACTTGACTCGTACTCTCAGCTTGGTGTCTGCAAACAGTAGTCTCACTAGCCGTAGCTCATCTTCATTGCACCTGGACTGGCGTAGTACATCTAGGATCTTTGAGCATTTAATTGTGTCGAAGGCTCGTGACATGTCAATGCCCATTTTGTGGAAGTCCCAGTGTTTGGGCATGACTACCGAGACAAGCATGCGTTGAGCCCATACCATGTCTGCGCAGCTGCATCAACGTTTGAAACCACTTTAACATGATCCGGTGAAGTCATTGATCTTGTCTCGGATGCGGCATAGAGTAACATTGGATATGATTTTCCGTATGCTGTTGAGGAGCACAATGGGCTGCAGATTGGCTGGGGGCCAGGTGGCTTCTTGGGCTTTGGTACTGCGATAAGGGTCACTGATTAATAATAATAAAAATAATAATAATACTGTTGTTATTGTTATAATAATAATAATTAAAAAGGAAAAAAAAAAAATAAAAAAAATACTGGTTGAAAGTCGGGCACTTCTTCAGACCAACCGCCAATACGAGAACATATATTCCGACTTCTATCTATAAGTTGGAGGTGAAAGGGGGCGGAGTTGGTAAGGGGAGGTACATTCGCCAGACCCACCGTCATTACTTGAATTTACATATATATATATATATTTATATATCTATATATATATCTCTCTCTCTCTCTCTCTCTCACTCTCTCTCTCTCTCTCTCTCTCTCTCTCTCTCTCTCTCTCTCTCTCTCTTTCTCTCTCTCTCTCTCTCTCTCTCTCTCTCTCTCTCTCTCTCTCTCTCTCTCTCTCTCTCTCTCTCTCTCTCTCTCTCTCTCTCTCTCTCTATATATATATATATATATATATATATATATATATATATATATATATATATATATATATATATAAGGCCGTGCAGTGATCATATTTTGTTACACTGTTACATTGCTGTTCCAGGAACCCACTGGTTATGGGAGGTAACCTCTATGATAACACGGAACAAAGCGGAACGCATCTCAGAAGCAAAGGAAACAGGCATGCTGGAATATCAGAGCAAGATAAACTGGTCAATGAATGATGTACCCTCGAGGAGGGTATTAAATACGCATCTTTATCCGAAGCACTTCAACGAGACATCCCTGAAGCAAAACAAATTCATCTTCATCGTACGTAATCCGAAAGACGTTGTTGTGTCACGCTATCATATGCAAAGAGGACTGGTGACGGCCGGGTACGAGGGTAGCTTTCAAGGGTACTTTGAGCTCTTCCTTGATGATAAGTGTAAGAATATTAATTAGAATATTATCTATTCAGGTTAATATGGTATAGGCTATTGATTATCGAAGTAACGCTGTCATCTAGCATGATGAGCTAACTCCCAGGCCCATCACACTTTTGTATCACCAAAATTAGTTTTGCACCTTATAAGTCTGTGTTTTAAGTGGCACAGTTGAGGTGCCAAGAAGATGCATATTACAAATTCCACAAATATTAAATATTTAAAAACAAATTTCACATAGAACATTAAACCCTCATTTATAATCTATAACTTATTATGAGCCGCGCCAAATAAATGTACATGAAAATGAGATAGGACTTATTGTCTAGTCAGCTTAGGTTTGACCCACCACTAATTGCAACAGTAATAAAACCACTTTTATTTTGTGTGTTTATGAAATGATGCATAAAAATCTACTAACCTATTTTGAGTAGAACATGTTGAATCCAAGATGGCTGCCTAGATGGCCGTCAACCGGGTATAATATGGCATATATCTTGAGACCTGTTCACTTAGACCACATACATGTATTACTAGCCGATAGTAACATGCCCCTAGTCTACTGAAAAATTATATCTTTTGAACCCCAATGCAAATCTATGGCGTCATAACCCAACAGTTAACACTGAAATTCGATGTTTGCAAACCATATCTATATATAGATTAGGGGCATGTTTTGATCTATTCGTAATACACTTATGTGGGGATTTACAGCAATTCTGTCACTATTTCGTCACATATATTAATGATTGAATGGGGATACCCCTGAAAAGGGTAAAGTCCAAATCGACGTATGTATAGAAATGCAAACACCCTACCCGTATCCGGACCGTGCCCGTATCCATACCCATAGAAAGGGAAACAGTGTTTTAGTCTTCTATTCGCTTGCAATTGCCATCAGCATTCATATCAAATTTGGTACTTGATTTAGGGTGTAATTTCGATAATTAGGAACACGTCGAGAGCTTATAATGCGAATGTGTTATTTTCAATTGTCTTGAAATCCCAATGGTTATATAATATTCACTGGAAAGGCACACTCTCGTGCACACACGCATCTCCTTGCGCATGCTCATGGGTGTCCCTTCCTTTCTCTGCAGTGTCATTTGAAGGCTGGCACACGCATCTAAAGGACTGGTGGACGGTCTCACAAGAGATGAAGGATAGGTGGCTCTTTATCAGTTATGAGGACTGTATAAAGGTGAATATAAGAAATTTACAGAATATCCAATTGTTCAGAGCTCATGGTCCAGTAACATTGCAGTAACTAAGGTAACGTATATATTTTTTATTGCTTTTTATGCCATTACAGCTAAGCTGAAGTTTTCTTTATTCTCGGTAACATTTTAATCTGTAATTTAGCTTACAGTTGTCATCCGATCAGTTCCAAATTTGATGAACGTTTGTTAGCCTTGAAGATCTATTTTGGGCTTAAACGGAATGTAGACTTCTCAGTGTTTAAAACTAAATAAAAATAAATTAAGAAATTTTTTTTTGAACTGCGACATCACCTACAGTTTTTTTTATCACCACCATACTTGAGTAGGGTGTTACCCTTGGGGTCGAAGATGTGTTTTGATTTTAGGGTTTAAGGTCAAAGGTGAGGGAACATGTCACCACATAACCTCAAGATCGCTCTTTTTGGGTCAAGATCACACTTTTGAGAAAAACTGCTTAAACTGTGACTAAGCCTATGCTTACATTGTTTCTGATCATTTCAAAATTTAACCAATATCTTGGCCTTTGAGTCCCATTGAAGCAGGTTGGTTTACGGGTCAAAGGTCAATGTAACCACAGTCGAGGTGCGACGATTTGGCCGCTTCAATGGAAATGCCGCAAATGGCGACACAAAGGATTTTCACACATAGTTACACAAAGGATTTTCACACCTAGGTGTGAAAATCTTTTGTGTCAGCTTTCCTTTGAAGCGGCCAACTCTCTCCTGTTCTCATTGGATGTTAGATGTAGTGTGTCCATAAGCCCCTAATTAAATCACGTGACTCCTGTCATCCAATCAGGTGAGCTTAAGGGCAATTAGCATAATGATGCTTCACAAGGGTTAATGAGCACCGATCTCTTCGAGCAAAGATAAACGTGCTAGGGTTAATGTATTGTCTAATGATTATTGACTGGTTGCGTGTCTGGACTCATCTTTTTCTGGGCTCTGGGAACACATTCAATCCCGAAGCCCCTCCCCCTCATTAAAGCATGTCTCAGGCATTACGTCACAAATAACGCGAGCTTTTCCGTTTTAATCGCTTTATAGGCCGTCAAGCTATACGAATTGTATGTCATTACTATTTAATAAACATTATGTTGAATATTTTGAAATTAATTTGCCTCAGCGTTGTTGCCGCTATAAGCAATAACATCGTCCAGTGAAATTAGTTTCAAAATATTCAACAGCTTACCCATATGGTTTTTTGGAAATTGCTAGTCAGGGAGTTCAGAGATCGATCGATCCCAAACCCGCTTGAGGCGTGGGTGAAACTTAGCTAGAGGTTGGCCGGGCATGGCTAAAAATGGAGTTTCCTGTTTGCATACCCTGAAATTGTGATAAGGAGACTTTGTCCGTGAAACGGTCTAAGAGCTCTACCGCAGTATTCTCTCGCTTTCGCTCTCACTCTCGCTCTCTCGCTTTCTCGCTCTCTCGCTCTCTCACTCTCTCGCTCTCGCTCTCTCGCTCTCGCGCTCTCGCTCTCTCGCTCTCGCTCTCTCGCTCTTGCTCTCTCGCTCTTGCTCATGCTCTCGCTCATGCTCTCTCTCATGGTCTCTCTCGCGCTCTCTCTCTCGCGCTCTCTCTCGCGCGTTCTCTCGTGCTCTCGCTCTGTCGCTCTCTCGCTGTCTTGCTCTCTCGCTCTCTCGCTCTCTCGCTGTCTTGCTCTCACTCTCTTGCTCTCGCTCTCACTCTCGCTCTCGCTCTCTCGCTCTCTCGCTCTCTCGCTCTCTCGCTCTCTCGCTCTCGCTCTCTCGCTCTCGCTTGCGCTCTGGCTTTTTTGCAAGATAAATAATGGCATTACAGTACAGCCCCTATTATTGGCTCGTTGTGGCGAGTTCTGTGTATATTATCATGTAGCTGAAAGATGTTACAGTACAGCTAAGAAATAACTTTAAATGTTTGCAAGATAAATAATGGCATTACAGTACAGCCCCTATTATTGGCTCGTTGTGGCGAGTTCTGTGTATATTATCATGTAGCTGAAAGATGTTACAGTACAGCTAAGAAATAGCTTTAAATGTTTGCAAGATAAATAATGGCATTACAGTACAGCCCCTATTATTGGCTCGTTGTGGCGAGTTCTGTGTATATTATCATGTAGCTGAAAGATGTTACAGTACAGCTAAGAAATAACTTTAAATGTTTGCAAGATAAATAATGGCATTACAGTACAGCCCCTATTATTGGCTCGTTGTGGCGAGTTCTGTGTATATTATCATGTAGCTGAAAGATGTTACAGTACAGCTAAGAAATAGCTTTAAATGTTTGCAAGATAAATAATGGCATTACAGTACAGCCCCTATTATTGGCTCGTTGTGGCGAGTTCTGTGTATATTATCATGTAGCTGAAAGATGTTACAGTACAGCTAAGAAATAGCTTTAAATGTTTGCAAGATAAATAATGGCATTACAGTACAGCCCCTATTATTGGCTCGTTGTGGCGAGTTCTGTGTATATTATCATGTAGCTGAAAGATGTTACAGTACAGCTAAGAAATAGCTTTAAATGTTTGCAAGATAAATAATGGCATTACAGTACAGCCCCTATTATTGGCTCGTTGTGGCGAGTTCTGTGTATATTATCATGTAGCTGAAAGATGTTACAGTACAGCTAAGAAATAGCTTTAAATGTTTGCAAGATAAATAATGGCATTACAGTACAGCCCCTATTATTGGCTCGTTGTGGCGAGTTCTGTGTATATTATCATGTAGCTGAAAGATGTTACAGTACAGCTAAGAAATAGCTTTAAATGTTTGCAAGATAAATAATGGCATTACAGTACAGCCCCTATTATTGGCTCGTTGTGGCGAGTTCTGTGTATATTATCATGTAGCTGAAAGATGTTACAGTACAGCTAAGAAATAGCTTTAAATGTTTGCAAGATAAATAATGGCATTACAGTACAGCCCCTATTATTGGCTCGTTGTGGCGAGTTCTGTGTATATTATCATGTAGCTGAAAGATGTTACAGTACAGCTAAGAAATAGCTTTAAATGTTTGCAAGATAAATAATGGCATTACAGTACAGCCCCTATTATTGGCTCGTTGTGGCGAGTTCTGTGTATATTATCATGTAGCTGAAAGATGTTACAGTACAGCTAAGAAATAGCTTTAAATGTTTGCAAGATAAATAATGGCATTACAGTACAGCCCCTATTATTGGCTCGTTGTGGCGAGTTCTGTGTATATTATCATGTAGCTGAAAGATGTTACAGTACAGCTAAGAAATAGCTTTAAATGTTTGCAAGATAAATAATGGCATTACAGTACAGCCCCTATTATTGGCTCGTTGTGGCGAGTTCTGTGTATATTATCATGTAGCTGAAAGATGTTACAGTACAGCTAAGAAATAGCTTTAAATGTTTGCAAGATAAATAATGGCATTACAGTACAGCCCCTATTATTGGCTCGTTGTGGCGAGTTCTGTGTATATTATCATGTAGCTGAAAGATGTTACAGTACAGCTAAGAAATAGCTTTAAATGTTTGCAAGATAAATAATGGCATTACAGTACAGCCCCTATTATTGGCTCGTTGTGGCGAGTTCTGTGTATATTATCATGTAGCTGAAAGATGTTACAGTACAGCTAAGAAATAGCTTTAAATGTTTGCAAGATAAATAATGGCATTACAGTACAGCCCCTATTATTGGCTCGTTGTGGCGAGTTCTGTGTATATTATCATGTAGCTGAAAGATGTTACAGTACAGCTAAGAAATAGCTTTAAATGTTTGCAAGATAAATAATGGCATTACAGTACAGCCCCTATTATTGGCTCGTTGTGGCGAGTTCTGTGTATATTATCATGTAGCTGAAAGATGTTACAGTACAGCTAAGAAATAGCTTTAAATGTTTGCAAGATAAATAATGGCATTACAGTACAGCCCCTATTATTGGCTCGTTGTGGCGAGTTCTGTGTATATTATCATGTAGCTGAAAGATGTTACAGTACAGCTAAGAAATAGCTTTAAATGTTTGCAAGATAAATAATGGCATTACAGTACAGCCCCTATTATTGGCTCGTTGTGGCGAGTTCTGTGTATATTATCATGTAGCTGAAAGATGTTACAGTACAGCTAAGAAATAGCTTTAAATGTTTGCAAGATAAATAATGGCATTACAGTACAGCCCCTATTATTGGCTCGTTGTGGCGAGTTCTGTGTATATTATCATGTAGCTGAAAGATGTTACAGTACAGCTAAGAAATAGCTTTAAATGTTTGCAAGATAAATAATGGCATTACAGTACAGCCCCTATTATTGGCTCGTTGTGGCGAGTTCTGTGTATATTATCATGTAGCTGAAAGATGTTACAGTACAGCTAAGAAATAGCTTTAAATGTTTGCAAGATAAATAATGGCATTACAGTACAGCCCCTATTATTGGCTCGTTGTGGCGAGTTCTGTGTATATTATCATGTAGCTGAAAGATGTTACAGTACAGCTAAGAAATAGCTTTAAATGTTTGCAAGATAAATAATGGCATTACAGTACAGCCCCTATTATTGGCTCGTTGTGGCGAGTTCTGTGTATATTATCATGTAGCTGAAAGATGTTACAGTACAGCTAAGAAATAGCTTTAAATGTTTGCAAGATAAATAATGGCATTACAGTACAGCCCCTATTATTGGCTCGTTGTGGCGAGTTCTGTGTATATTATCATGTAGCTGAAAGATGTTACAGTACAGCTAAGAAATAGCTTTAAATGTTTGCAAGATAAATAATGGCATTACAGTACAGCCCCTATTATTGGCTCGTTGTGGCGAGTTCTGTGTATATTATCATGTAGCTGAAAGATGTTACAGTACAGCTAAGAAATAGCTTTAAATGTTTGCAAGATAAATAATGGCATTACAGTACAGCCCCTATTATTGGCTCGTTGTGGCGAGTTCTGTGTATATTATCATGTAGCTGAAAGATGTTACAGTACAGCTAAGAAATAGCTTTAAATGTTTGCAAGATAAATAATGGCATTACAGTACAGCCCCTATTATTGGCTCGTTGTGGCGAGTTCTGTGTATATTATCATGTAGCTGAAAGATGTTACAGTACAGCTAAGAAATAGCTTTAAATGTTTGCAAGATAAATAATGGCATTACAGTACAGCCCCTATTATTGGCTCGTTGTGGCGAGTTCTGTGTATATTATCATGTAGCTGAAAGATGTTACAGTACAGCTAAGAAATAGCTTTAAATGTTTGCAAGATAAATAATGGCATTACAGTACAGCCCCTATTATTGGCTCGTTGTGGCGAGTTCTGTGTATATTATCATGTAGCTGAAAGATGTTACAGTACAGCTAAGAAATAGCTTTAAATGTTTGCAAGATAAATAATGGCATTACAGTACAGCCCCTATTATTGGCTCGTTGTGGCGAGTTCTGTGTATATTATCATGTAGCTGAAAGATGTTACAGTACAGCTAAGAAATAGCTTTAAATGTTTGCAAGATAAATAATGGCATTACAGTACAGCCCCTATTATTGGCTCGTTGTGGCGAGTTCTGTGTATATTATCATGTAGCTGAAAGATGTTACAGTACAGCTAAGAAATAGCTTTAAATGTTTGCAAGATAAATAATGGCATTACAGTACAGCCCCTATTATTGGCTCGTTGTGGCGAGTTCTGTGTATATTATCATGTAGCTGAAAGATGTTACAGTACAGCTAAGAAATAGCTTTAAATGTTTGCAAGATAAATAATGGCATTACAGTACAGCCCCTATTATTGGCTCGTTGTGGCGAGTTCTGTGTATATTATCATGTAGCTGAAAGATGTTACAGTACAGCTAAGAAATAGCTTTAAATGTTTGCAAGATAAATAATGGCATTACAGTACAGCCCCTATTATTGGCTCGTTGTGGCGAGTTCTGTGTATATTATCATGTAGCTGAAAGATGTTACAGTACAGCTAAGAAATAGCTTTAAATGTTTGCAAGATAAATAATGGCATTACAGTACAGCCCCTATTATTGGCTCGTTGTGGCGAGTTCTGTGTATATTATCATGTAGCTGAAAGATGTTACAGTACAGCTAAGAAATAGCTTTAAATGTTTGCAAGATAAATAATGGCATTACAGTACAGCCCCTATTATTGGCTCGTTGTGGCGAGTTCTGTGTATATTATCATGTAGCTGAAAGATGTTACAGTACAGCTAAGAAATAGCTTTAAATGTTTGCAAGATAAATAATGGCATTACAGTACAGCCCCTATTATTGGCTCGTTGTGGCGAGTTCTGTGTATATTATCATGTAGCTGAAAGATGTTACAGTACAGCTAAGAAATAGCTTTAAATGTTTGCAAGATAAATAATGGCATTACAGTACAGCCCCTATTATTGGCTCGTTGTGGCGAGTTCTGTGTATATTATCATGTAGCTGAAAGATGTTACAGTACAGCTAAGAAATAGCTTTAAATGTTTGCAAGATAAATAATGGCATTACAGTACAGCCCCTATTATTGGCTCGTTGTGGCGAGTTCTGTGTATATTATCATGTAGCTGAAAGATGTTACAGTACAGCTAAGAAATAGCTTTAAATGTTTGCAAGATAAATAATGGCATTACAGTACAGCCCCTATTATTGGCTCGTTGTGGCGAGTTCTGTGTATATTATCATGTAGCTGAAAGATGTTACAGTACAGCTAAGAAATAGCTTTAAATGTTTGCAAGATAAATAATGGCATTACAGTACAGCCCCTATTATTGGCTCGTTGTGGCGAGTTCTGTGTATATTATCATGTAGCTGAAAGATGTTACAGTACAGCTAAGAAATAGCTTTAAATGTTTGCAAGATAAATAATGGCATTACAGTACAGCCCCTATTATTGGCTCGTTGTGGCGAGTTCTGTGTATATTATCATGTAGCTGAAAGATGTTACAGTACAGCTAAGAAATAGCTTTAAATGTTTGCAAGATAAATAATGGCATTACAGTACAGCCCCTATTATTGGCTCGTTGTGGCGAGTTCTGTGTATATTATCATGTAGCTGAAAGATGTTACAGTACAGCTAAGAAATAGCTTTAAATGTTTGCAAGATAAATAATGGCATTACAGTACAGCCCCTATTATTGGCTCGTTGTGGCGAGTTCTGTGTATATTATCATGTAGCTGAAAGATGTTACAGTACAGCTAAGAAATAGCTTTAAATGTTTGCAAGATAAATAATGGCATTACAGTACAGCCCCTATTATTGGCTCGTTGTGGCGAGTTCTGTGTATATTATCATGTAGCTGAAAGATGTTACAGTACAGCTAAGAAATAGCTTTAAATGTTTGCAAGATAAATAATGGCATTACAGTACAGCCCCTATTATTGGCTCGTTGTGGCGAGTTCTGTGTATATTATCATGTAGCTGAAAGATGTTACAGTACAGCTAAGAAATAGCTTTAAATGTTTGCAAGATAAATAATGGCATTACAGTACAGCCCCTATTATTGGCTCGTTGTGGCGAGTTCTGTGTATATTATCATGTAGCTGAAAGATGTTACAGTACAGCTAAGAAATAGCTTTAAATGTTTGCAAGATAAATAATGGCATTACAGTACAGCCCCTATTATTGGCTCGTTGTGGCGAGTTCTGTGTATATTATCATGTAGCTGAAAGATGTTACAGTACAGCTAAGAAATAGCTTTAAATGTTTGCAAGATAAATAATGGCATTACAGTACAGCCCCTATTATTGGCTCGTTGTGGCGAGTTCTGTGTATATTATCATGTAGCTGAAAGATGTTACAGTACAGCTAAGAAATAGCTTTAAATGTTTGCAAGATAAATAATGGCATTACAGTACAGCCCCTATTATTGGCTCGTTGTGGCGAGTTCTGTGTATATTATCATGTAGCTGAAAGATGTTACAGTACAGCTAAGAAATAGCTTTAAATGTTTGCAAGATAAATAATGGCATTACAGTACAGCCCCTATTATTGGCTCGTTGTGGCGAGTTCTGTGTATATTATCATGTAGCTGAAAGATGTTACAGTACAGCTAAGAAATAGCTTTAAATGTTTGCAAGATAAATAATGGCATTACAGTACAGCCCCTATTATTGGCTCGTTGTGGCGAGTTCTGTGTATATTATCATGTAGCTGAAAGATGTTACAGTACAGCTAAGAAATAGCTTTAAATGTTTGCAAGATAAATAATGGCATTACAGTACAGCCCCTATTATTGGCTCGTTGTGGCGAGTTCTGTGTATATTATCATGTAGCTGAAAGATGTTACAGTACAGCTAAGAAATAGCTTTAAATGTTTGCAAGATAAATAATGGCATTACAGTACAGCCCCTATTATTGGCTCGTTGTGGCGAGTTCTGTGTATATTATCATGTAGCTGAAAGATGTTACAGTACAGCTAAGAAATAGCTTTAAATGTTTGCAAGATAAATAATGGCATTACAGTACAGCCCCTATTATTGGCTCGTTGTGGCGAGTTCTGTGTATATTATCATGTAGCTGAAAGATGTTACAGTACAGCTAAGAAATAGCTTTAAATGTTTGCAAGATAAATAATGGCATTACAGTACAGCCCCTATTATTGGCTCGTTGTGGCGAGTTCTGTGTATATTATCATGTAGCTGAAAGATGTTACAGTACAGCTAAGAAATAGCTTTAAATGTTTGCAAGATAAATAATGGCATTACAGTACAGCCCCTATTATTGGCTCGTTGTGGCGAGTTCTGTGTATATTATCATGTAGCTGAAAGATGTTACAGTACAGCTAAGAAATAGCTTTAAATGTTTGCAAGATAAATAATGGCATTACAGTACAGCCCCTATTATTGGCTCGTTGTGGCGAGTTCTGTGTATATTATCATGTAGCTGAAAGATGTTACAGTACAGCTAAGAAATAGCTTTAAATGTTTGCAAGATAAATAATGGCATTACAGTACAGCCCCTATTATTGGCTCGTTGTGGCGAGTTCTGTGTATATTATCATGTAGCTGAAAGATGTTACAGTACAGCTAAGAAATAGCTTTAAATGTTTGCAAGATAAATAATGGCATTACAGTACAGCCCCTATTATTGGCTCGTTGTGGCGAGTTCTGTGTATATTATCATGTAGCTGAAAGATGTTACAGTACAGCTAAGAAATAGCTTTAAATGTTTGCAAGATAAATAATGGCATTACAGTACAGCCCCTATTATTGGCTCGTTGTGGCGAGTTCTGTGTATATTATCATGTAGCTGAAAGATGTTACAGTACAGCTAAGAAATAGCTTTAAATGTTTGCAAGATAAATAATGGCATTACAGTACAGCCCCTATTATTGGCTCGTTGTGGCGAGTTCTGTGTATATTATCATGTAGCTGAAAGATGTTACAGTACAGCTAAGAAATAGCTTTAAATGTTTGCAAGATAAATAATGGCATTACAGTACAGCCCCTATTATTGGCTCGTTGTGGCGAGTTCTGTGTATATTATCATGTAGCTGAAAGATGTTACAGTACAGCTAAGAAATAGCTTTAAATGTTTGCAAGATAAATAATGGCATTACAGTACAGCCCCTATTATTGGCTCGTTGTGGCGAGTTCTGTGTATATTATCATGTAGCTGAAAGATGTTACAGTACAGCTAAGAAATAGCTTTAAATGTTTGCAAGATAAATAATGGCATTACAGTACAGCCCCTATTATTGGCTCGTTGTGGCGAGTTCTGTGTATATTATCATGTAGCTGAAAGATGTTACAGTACAGCTAAGAAATAGCTTTAAATGTTTGCAAGATAAATAATGGCATTACAGTACAGCCCCTATTATTGGCTCGTTGTGGCGAGTTCTGTGTATATTATCATGTAGCTGAAAGATGTTACAGTACAGCTAAGAAATAGCTTTAAATGTTTGCAAGATAAATAATGGCATTACAGTACAGCCCCTATTATTGGCTCGTTGTGGCGAGTTCTGTGTATATTATCATGTAGCTGAAAGATGTTACAGTACAGCTAAGAAATAGCTTTAAATGTTTGCAAGATAAATAATGGCATTACAGTACAGCCCCTATTATTGGCTCGTTGTGGCGAGTTCTGTGTATATTATCATGTAGCTGAAAGATGTTACAGTACAGCTAAGAAATAGCTTTAAATGTTTGCAAGATAAATAATGGCATTACAGTACAGCCCCTATTATTGGCTCGTTGTGGCGAGTTCTGTGTATATTATCATGTAGCTGAAAGATGTTACAGTACAGCTAAGAAATAGCTTTAAATGTTTGCAAGATAAATAATGGCATTACAGTACAGCCCCTATTATTGGCTCGTTGTGGCGAGTTCTGTGTATATTATCATGTAGCTGAAAGATGTTACAGTACAGCTAAGAAATAGCTTTAAATGTTTGCAAGATAAATAATGGCATTACAGTACAGCCCCTATTATTGGCTCGTTGTGGCGAGTTCTGTGTATATTATCATGTAGCTGAAAGATGTTACAGTACAGCTAAGAAATAGCTTTAAATGTTTGCAAGATAAATAATGGCATTACAGTACAGCCCCTATTATTGGCTCGTTGTGGCGAGTTCTGTGTATATTATCATGTAGCTGAAAGATGTTACAGTACAGCTAAGAAATAGCTTTAAATGTTTGCAAGATAAATAATGGCATTACAGTACAGCCCCTATTATTGGCTCGTTGTGGCGAGTTCTGTGTATATTATCATGTAGCTGAAAGATGTTACAGTACAGCTAAGAAATAGCTTTAAATGTTTGCAAGATAAATAATGGCATTACAGTACAGCCCCTATTATTGGCTCGTTGTGGCGAGTTCTGTGTATATTATCATGTAGCTGAAAGATGTTACAGTACAGCTAAGAAATAGCTTTAAATGTTTGCAAGATAAATAATGGCATTACAGTACAGCCCCTATTATTGGCTCGTTGTGGCGAGTTCTGTGTATATTATCATGTAGCTGAAAGATGTTACAGTACAGCTAAGAAATAGCTTTAAATGTTTGCAAGATAAATAATGGCATTACAGTACAGCCCCTATTATTGGCTCGTTGTGGCGAGTTCTGTGTATATTATCATGTAGCTGAAAGATGTTACAGTACAGCTAAGAAATAGCTTTAAATGTTTGCAAGATAAATAATGGCATTACAGTACAGCCCCTATTATTGGCTCGTTGTGGCGAGTTCTGTGTATATTATCATGTAGCTGAAAGATGTTACAGTACAGCTAAGAAATAGCTTTAAATGTTTGCAAGATAAATAATGGCATTACAGTACAGCCCCTATTATTGGCTCGTTGTGGCGAGTTCTGTGTATATTATCATGTAGCTGAAAGATGTTACAGTACAGCTAAGAAATAGCTTTAAATGTTTGCAAGATAAATAATGGCATTACAGTACAGCCCCTATTATTGGCTCGTTGTGGCGAGTTCTGTGTATATTATCATGTAGCTGAAAGATGTTACAGTACAGCTAAGAAATAGCTTTAAATGTTTGCAAGATAAATAATGGCATTACAGTACAGCCCCTATTATTGGCTCGTTGTGGCGAGTTCTGTGTATATTATCATGTAGCTGAAAGATGTTACAGTACAGCTAAGAAATAGCTTTAAATGTTTGCAAGATAAATAATGGCATTACAGTACAGCCCCTATTATTGGCTCGTTGTGGCGAGTTCTGTGTATATTATCATGTAGCTGAAAGATGTTACAGTACAGCTAAGAAATAGCTTTAAATGTTTGCAAGATAAATAATGGCATTACAGTACAGCCCCTATTATTGGCTCGTTGTGGCGAGTTCTGTGTATATTATCATGTAGCTGAAAGATGTTACAGTACAGCTAAGAAATAGCTTTAAATGTTTGCAAGATAAATAATGGCATTACAGTACAGCCCCTATTATTGGCTCGTTGTGGCGAGTTCTGTGTATATTATCATGTAGCTGAAAGATGTTACAGTACAGCTAAGAAATAGCTTTAAATGTTTGCAAGATAAATAATGGCATTACAGTACAGCCCCTATTATTGGCTCGTTGTGGCGAGTTCTGTGTATATTATCATGTAGCTGAAAGATGTTACAGTACAGCTAAGAAATAGCTTTAAATGTTTGCAAGATAAATAATGGCATTACAGTACAGCCCCTATTATTGGCTCGTTGTGGCGAGTTCTGTGTATATTATCATGTAGCTGAAAGATGTTACAGTACAGCTAAGAAATAGCTTTAAATGTTTGCAAGATAAATAATGGCATTACAGTACAGCCCCTATTATTGGCTCGTTGTGGCGAGTTCTGTGTATATTATCATGTAGCTGAAAGATGTTACAGTACAGCTAAGAAATAGCTTTAAATGTTTGCAAGATAAATAATGGCATTACAGTACAGCCCCTATTATTGGCTCGTTGTGGCGAGTTCTGTGTATATTATCATGTAGCTGAAAGATGTTACAGTACAGCTAAGAAATAGCTTTAAATGTTTGCAAGATAAATAATGGCATTACAGTACAGCCCCTATTATTGGCTCGTTGTGGCGAGTTCTGTGTATATTATCATGTAGCTGAAAGATGTTACAGTACAGCTAAGAAATAGCTTTAAATGTTTGCAAGATAAATAATGGCATTACAGTACAGCCCCTATTATTGGCTCGTTGTGGCGAGTTCTGTGTATATTATCATGTAGCTGAAAGATGTTACAGTACAGCTAAGAAATAGCTTTAAATGTTTGCAAGATAAATAATGGCATTACAGTACAGCCCCTATTATTGGCTCGTTGTGGCGAGTTCTGTGTATATTATCATGTAGCTGAAAGATGTTACAGTACAGCTAAGAAATAGCTTTAAATGTTTGCAAGATAAATAATGGCATTACAGTACAGCCCCTATTATTGGCTCGTTGTGGCGAGTTCTGTGTATATTATCATGTAGCTGAAAGATGTTACAGTACAGCTAAGAAATAGCTTTAAATGTTTGCAAGATAAATAATGGCATTACAGTACAGCCCCTATTATTGGCTCGTTGTGGCGAGTTCTGTGTATATTATCATGTAGCTGAAAGATGTTACAGTACAGCTAAGAAATAGCTTTAAATGTTTGCAAGATAAATAATGGCATTACAGTACAGCCCCTATTATTGGCTCGTTGTGGCGAGTTCTGTGTATATTATCATGTAGCTGAAAGATGTTACAGTACAGCTAAGAAATAGCTTTAAATGTTTGCAAGATAAATAATGGCATTACAGTACAGCCCCTATTATTGGCTCGTTGTGGCGAGTTCTGTGTATATTATCATGTAGCTGAAAGATGTTACAGTACAGCTAAGAAATAGCTTTAAATGTTTGCAAGATAAATAATGGCATTACAGTACAGCCCCTATTATTGGCTCGTTGTGGCGAGTTCTGTGTATATTATCATGTAGCTGAAAGATGTTACAGTACAGCTAAGAAATAGCTTTAAATGTTTGCAAGATAAATAATGGCATTACAGTACAGCCCCTATTATTGGCTCGTTGTGGCGAGTTCTGTGTATATTATCATGTAGCTGAAAGATGTTACAGTACAGCTAAGAAATAGCTTTAAATGTTTGCAAGATAAATAATGGCATTACAGTACAGCCCCTATTATTGGCTCGTTGTGGCGAGTTCTGTGTATATTATCATGTAGCTGAAAGATGTTACAGTACAGCTAAGAAATAGCTTTAAATGTTTGCAAGATAAATAATGGCATTACAGTACAGCCCCTATTATTGGCTCGTTGTGGCGAGTTCTGTGTATATTATCATGTAGCTGAAAGATGTTACAGTACAGCTAAGAAATAGCTTTAAATGTTTGCAAGATAAATAATGGCATTACAGTACAGCCCCTATTATTGGCTCGTTGTGGCGAGTTCTGTGTATATTATCATGTAGCTGAAAGATGTTACAGTACAGCTAAGAAATAGCTTTAAATGTTTGCAAGATAAATAATGGCATTACAGTACAGCCCCTATTATTGGCTCGTTGTGGCGAGTTCTGTGTATATTATCATGTAGCTGAAAGATGTTACAGTACAGCTAAGAAATAGCTTTAAATGTTTGCAAGATAAATAATGGCATTACAGTACAGCCCCTATTATTGGCTCGTTGTGGCGAGTTCTGTGTATATTATCATGTAGCTGAAAGATGTTACAGTACAGCTAAGAAATAGCTTTAAATGTTTGCAAGATAAATAATGGCATTACAGTACAGCCCCTATTATTGGCTCGTTGTGGCGAGTTCTGTGTATATTATCATGTAGCTGAAAGATGTTACAGTACAGCTAAGAAATAGCTTTAAATGTTTGCAAGATAAATAATGGCATTACAGTACAGCCCCTATTATTGGCTCGTTGTGGCGAGTTCTGTGTATATTATCATGTAGCTGAAAGATGTTACAGTACAGCTAAGAAATAGCTTTAAATGTTTGCAAGATAAATAATGGCATTACAGTACAGCCCCTATTATTGGCTCGTTGTGGCGAGTTCTGTGTATATTATCATGTAGCTGAAAGATGTTACAGTACAGCTAAGAAATAGCTTTAAATGTTTGCAAGATAAATAATGGCATTACAGTACAGCCCCTATTATTGGCTCGTTGTGGCGAGTTCTGTGTATATTATCATGTAGCTGAAAGATGTTACAGTACAGCTAAGAAATAGCTTTAAATGTTTGCAAGATAAATAATGGCATTACAGTACAGCCCCTATTATTGGCTCGTTGTGGCGAGTTCTGTGTATATTATCATGTAGCTGAAAGATGTTACAGTACAGCTAAGAAATAGCTTTAAATGTTTGCAAGATAAATAATGGCATTACAGTACAGCCCCTATTATTGGCTCGTTGTGGCGAGTTCTGTGTATATTATCATGTAGCTGAAAGATGTTACAGTACAGCTAAGAAATAGCTTTAAATGTTTGCAAGATAAATAATGGCATTACAGTACAGCCCCTATTATTGGCTCGTTGTGGCGAGTTCTGTGTATATTATCATGTAGCTGAAAGATGTTACAGTACAGCTAAGAAATAGCTTTAAATGTTTGCAAGATAAATAATGGCATTACAGTACAGCCCCTATTATTGGCTCGTTGTGGCGAGTTCTGTGTATATTATCATGTAGCTGAAAGATGTTACAGTACAGCTAAGAAATAGCTTTAAATGTTTGCAAGATAAATAATGGCATTACAGTACAGCCCCTATTATTGGCTCGTTGTGGCGAGTTCTGTGTATATTATCATGTAGCTGAAAGATGTTACAGTACAGCTAAGAAATAGCTTTAAATGTTTGCAAGATAAATAATGGCATTACAGTACAGCCCCTATTATTGGCTCGTTGTGGCGAGTTCTGTGTATATTATCATGTAGCTGAAAGATGTTACAGTACAGCTAAGAAATAGCTTTAAATGTTTGCAAGATAAATAATGGCATTACAGTACAGCCCCTATTATTGGCTCGTTGTGGCGAGTTCTGTGTATATTATCATGTAGCTGAAAGATGTTACAGTACAGCTAAGAAATAGCTTTAAATGTTTGCAAGATAAATAATGGCATTACAGTACAGCCCCTATTATTGGCTCGTTGTGGCGAGTTCTGTGTATATTATCATGTAGCTGAAAGATGTTACAGTACAGCTAAGAAATAGCTTTAAATGTTTGCAAGATAAATAATGGCATTACAGTACAGCCCCTATTATTGGCTCGTTGTGGCGAGTTCTGTGTATATTATCATGTAGCTGAAAGATGTTACAGTACAGCTAAGAAATAGCTTTAAATGTTTGCAAGATAAATAATGGCATTACAGTACAGCCCCTATTATTGGCTCGTTGTGGCGAGTTCTGTGTATATTATCATGTAGCTGAAAGATGTTACAGTACAGCTAAGAAATAGCTTTAAATGTTTGCAAGATAAATAATGGCATTACAGTACAGCCCCTATTATTGGCTCGTTGTGGCGAGTTCTGTGTATATTATCATGTAGCTGAAAGATGTTACAGTACAGCTAAGAAATAGCTTTAAATGTTTGCAAGATAAATAATGGCATTACAGTACAGCCCCTATTATTGGCTCGTTGTGGCGAGTTCTGTGTATATTATCATGTAGCTGAAAGATGTTACAGTACAGCTAAGAAATAGCTTTAAATGTTTGCA
The DNA here is from genome assembly GCA_034401795.1 of Chaetoderma sp. LZ-2023a. NCBI lineage: Eukaryota > Metazoa > Mollusca > Caudofoveata > Chaetodermatida > Chaetodermatidae > Chaetoderma > Chaetoderma sp. LZ-2023a. The sequence goes on from CM067374.1 coordinate 14,508,003, forward strand.
AGATAAATAATGGCATTACAGTACAGCCCCTATTATTGGCTCGTTGTGGCGAGTTCTGTGTATATTATCATGTAGCTGAAAGATGTTACAGTACAGCTAAGAAATAGCTTTAAATGTTTGCAAGATAAATAATGGCATTACAGTACAGCCCCTATTATTGGCTCGTTGTGGCGAGTTCTGTGTATATTATCATGTAGCTGAAAGATGTTACAGTACAGCTAAGAAATAGCTTTAAATGTTTGCAAGATAAATAATGGCATTACAGTACAGCCCCTATTATTGGCTCGTTGTGGCGAGTTCTGTGTATATTATCATGTAGCTGAAAGATGTTACAGTACAGCTAAGAAATAGCTTTAAATGTTTGCAAGATAAATAATGGCATTACAGTACAGCCCCTATTATTGGCTCGTTGTGGCGAGTTCTGTGTATATTATCATGTAGCTGAAAGATGTTACAGTACAGCTAAGAAATAGCTTTAAATGTTTGCAAGATAAATAATGGCATTACAGTACAGCCCCTATTATTGGCTCGTTGTGGCGAGTTCTGTGTATATTATCATGTAGCTGAAAGATGTTACAGTACAGCTAAGAAATAGCTTTAAATGTTTGCAAGATAAATAATGGCATTACAGTACAGCCCCTATTATTGGCTCGTTGTGGCGAGTTCTGTGTATATTATCATGTAGCTGAAAGATGTTACAGTACAGCTAAGAAATAGCTTTAAATGTTTGCAAGATAAATAATGGCATTACAGTACAGCCCCTATTATTGGCTCGTTGTGGCGAGTTCTGTGTATATTATCATGTAGCTGAAAGATGTTACAGTACAGCTAAGAAATAGCTTTAAATGTTTGCAAGATAAATAATGGCATTACAGTACAGCCCCTATTATTGGCTCGTTGTGGCGAGTTCTGTGTATATTATCATGTAGCTGAAAGATGTTACAGTACAGCTAAGAAATAGCTTTAAATGTTTGCAAGATAAATAATGGCATTACAGTACAGCCCCTATTATTGGCTCGTTGTGGCGAGTTCTGTGTATATTATCATGTAGCTGAAAGATGTTACAGTACAGCTAAGAAATAGCTTTAAATGTTTGCAAGATAAATAATGGCATTACAGTACAGCCCCTATTATTGGCTCGTTGTGGCGAGTTCTGTGTATATTATCATGTAGCTGAAAGATGTTACAGTACAGCTAAGAAATAGCTTTAAATGTTTGCAAGATAAATAATGGCATTACAGTACAGCCCCTATTATTGGCTCGTTGTGGCGAGTTCTGTGTATATTATCATGTAGCTGAAAGATGTTACAGTACAGCTAAGAAATAGCTTTAAATGTTTGCAAGATAAATAATGGCATTACAGTACAGCCCCTATTATTGGCTCGTTGTGGCGAGTTCTGTGTATATTATCATGTAGCTGAAAGATGTTACAGTACAGCTAAGAAATAGCTTTAAATGTTTGCAAGATAAATAATGGCATTACAGTACAGCCCCTATTATTGGCTCGTTGTGGCGAGTTCTGTGTATATTATCATGTAGCTGAAAGATGTTACAGTACAGCTAAGAAATAGCTTTAAATGTTTGCAAGATAAATAATGGCATTACAGTACAGCCCCTATTATTGGCTCGTTGTGGCGAGTTCTGTGTATATTATCATGTAGCTGAAAGATGTTACAGTACAGCTAAGAAATAGCTTTAAATGTTTGCAAGATAAATAATGGCATTACAGTACAGCCCCTATTATTGGCTCGTTGTGGCGAGTTCTGTGTATATTATCATGTAGCTGAAAGATGTTACAGTACAGCTAAGAAATAGCTTTAAATGTTTGCAAGATAAATAATGGCATTACAGTACAGCCCCTATTATTGGCTCGTTGTGGCGAGTTCTGTGTATATTATCATGTAGCTGAAAGATGTTACAGTACAGCTAAGAAATAGCTTTAAATGTTTGCAAGATAAATAATGGCATTACAGTACAGCCCCTATTATTGGCTCGTTGTGGCGAGTTCTGTGTATATTATCATGTAGCTGAAAGATGTTACAGTACAGCTAAGAAATAGCTTTAAATGTTTGCAAGATAAATAATGGCATTACAGTACAGCCCCTATTATTGGCTCGTTGTGGCGAGTTCTGTGTATATTATCATGTAGCTGAAAGATGTTACAGTACAGCTAAGAAATAGCTTTAAATGTTTGCAAGATAAATAATGGCATTACAGTACAGCCCCTATTATTGGCTCGTTGTGGCGAGTTCTGTGTATATTATCATGTAGCTGAAAGATGTTACAGTACAGCTAAGAAATAGCTTTAAATGTTTGCAAGATAAATAATGGCATTACAGTACAGCCCCTATTATTGGCTCGTTGTGGCGAGTTCTGTGTATATTATCATGTAGCTGAAAGATGTTACAGTACAGCTAAGAAATAACTTTAAATGTTTGCAAGATAAATAATGGCATTACAGTACAGCCCCTATTATTGGCTCGTTGTGGCGAGTTCTGTGTATATTATCATGTGGCTGAAAGATGTTACAGTACAGCTAAGAAATAGCTTTAAATGTTTGCAAGATAAATAATGGCATTACAGTACAGCCCCTATTATTGGCTCGTTGTGGCGAGTTCTGTGTATATTATCATGTAGCTGAAAGATGTTACAGTACAGCTAAGAAATAGCTTTAAATGTTTGCAAGATAAATAATGGCATTACAGTACAGCCCCTATTATTGGCTCGTTGTGGCGAGTTCTGTGTATATTATCTGTATCATTGGGTGCGTAGACTGGCCATGATTTCAATTATAAAGTCATTGCTTGATTTAAACAAAAAATGGTATAATTGTCAAAAGCTTAACCAATAAGTTATTAGACCATACCCTTATAGCAATTCAGCGTCGAAAGTTGTAATAAAATACGATGTTTCACGTAATTCTTTTTGTTTTTTCATGTTTTCTTTGTCTGCAGATGTTTAAACAATATGTTTTTAAATTGTTCTTATCATTTGTAGGTTAAAATATCTTTCAAAGGCGCTATTCGCTTTTCCCAGATCTATAATGTTGACATAGTTTCTAGAGTTACACCAACACCTGGCACACCTGGCACACCTGGCTAATGACCCATCCCAAATTAAATCTTCCTGAATGAAAGGCGAGTCTGGGGGGGGGGGTTATGATCGTGATTCATAACAATCGCGGGTTGGTGGGTGGGTGTGTGGTGGAGGTGGGGGTGGGGGAGGGGTGGGTTGGGGGCGGTGCGGAGTTGGTAGCGAATAGTGAAACACGATTTAGACTACTCATATCAATTTTAATAGCTGTAATACAAGTAAAATCTGATTGAGAAAAACCCCCGAATTCAATAGTTCTAGGTTATAATTATATCTATAATTGGTACATCGTTTAGCGAATCAGTCTTAAAGGCGTTGTATAGTTCATAGACATTCCAATATAAAGTTGGGTCGGTAGATAATGCACGAAAGAGATCGATTTTAGACACATGTTCTAATGCGTTTAAGTAATGTAATTCTACATTGTTGATAGGCCTTAAGAAATAATCAGTACCCATGCACTGGTGTTCCTGCAGAGATGGTCTGTCGTGACGACACCCGTAGCATTCACGAACAGCTAGTCCACATATTGCTAAATTCATTAAGTTCGCGAAAATAGCGGTAGCATTGTCTCTGGTAGATTTGGAAATGTTTTTAGAGCCAAAACTCAGATGTTCACGTTCATTTATCTCTTGATGGAACGTATCAAGAGTATACGGTGTAGTGTTCGGTTGGGTGTAAATTTCAACATTGTCGGGTGAGTCTGGCGATGTAAAATACATGTCTTCAAAATCTGTTAGATCATTAGAACTCAATGCATCTGGCAGTGGTTCGAGTCCCGATGGCATTTCTTCTTCTTCTTCTTCTTCTTCTTCTTCTTCTGCTTCTTCTTCTTCTTCTTCTTCTTCTTCTTCTTCTTCTTCTTCTTCTTCTTCTATATTGGTAGACTCTGGTTGAATAGCAAAATCTAACACACCAAAGTCCTCTAGGGATACATGCTCGATAAGCTTCTGAATGGCTCTGTCTATTTGAGAATCAGCTAACGCGAAGTTGTTGGTGTTGTCTGATTGCTTAGACGTTAATCCCAGTAATTGAGTCATACACTGTCTCGAGAATATGTAATCTTCAGTCTTTACAGCATGACCGACTAAAACTGTGGCTAGTAAGTTTTTCAAACGTATTAGTAATGTATAGCCTGTCAGCTATTAACTTTGAGTAATGTTTGTGCAGCTGTTTAGAGTTCTGCATATTTCAAACCAAGCATCATCGTTAACTGTTACCTTTAAGCTGGCTCTAGAGCTGGAGAGTAGAGGCACATTACTACATACCCCTATTTGTCTCTGTCCATTATCCAAATGACACAAATCAGCCATAATCTAATACGTAAAAGCTAATCTCTGGAATCTTTAGAGATCATAGCTTCAACCATCGCGAGTTTTATCTATATATTGATGATTAGCTGTAGATATTTTCAGTATTGGGTGGCCTGACCGATACGCGTTAAAATTGATTGGTAAAATTGTTTGAGTGTAAAAAATGCTTACAAGTAGTAGGGTCGGAATTAAAATGATACCACCTCCCTCAACTGGTAGCCGTTCGGCGATCCGTGGCCCCCACCGCCCTCTCAATCCCTGGGGCATAGGATTGTTGAGACATGTGGCTGGTGTATGCCTCTAGAGGGAGATGGGAGCTATGCCCCCAGGGATTGAGAGGGCGGTGGTGGTGGTGGCCACCACGGATCGCCGAACGGCTGCCAGTTGAGGGAGGTAGTATCATTTTAATTCTGACCCTACTACTAGTCAAAATGATACCACCTCCCTCAACTGGCAGCCGTTCGGCGATCTGTGCCCCCCCCCCCCCATCAACCGCCCTCTCAATCCCCGGGGCATAGGGTTGTTGAGACATGTGATTTTCGTGGTCGGTGTATGCCTCTAGATGGAGATGGGAGCTGCTGTTCTCCCAGACAAGGAAGGCCGTGGCGAATTTAAAACTCCCGTACAGACCCCCACATGTTCGGGAGAAGTTCCTCAGGATACCGGCCAGTGGCCGGCCTCTCTCTCTCTCTCTCTATTCTGACCGGTATCCTGAGGAGGTTTTTCTATGTGGGACACTTTTGTACCTATACTACCTATGTACCTATCCTACCTATACTACCTATGTACCTATCCTACCTATACTACCTATGTACCTATCCTACCTATACTACCTATGTACCTATCCTACCTATACTACCTATGTACCTATCCTACCTATACTACCTATGTACCTATCCTACCTATCCTACATATGTACCTATCCTACCTATCTCCTACCCCACCCTATTGCTATTCCAGCCGGCTGGTGTGTGTGTGTGTGTGCGTGCGTGCGTGCGTGCGCACGTGCGTGTGTGTGTGTGTGTGTCTGTGGTGCTTTGACCCCACACTGGGCGGTGTCGCGGTGGGTATTTATCTAACCTGGTCATATTACTTTGAGCGGATTTGAACCCCAGTATGCATCCTGGGAACACTATGCAATTCAACAACTCTCAGCTCTATTGATAGACCCACCACAACACCATTAAAATCTCGACTCTTAGTACTCTTTATCTCTGAGCGTGAGTTGTGAAATCGCTGTTACTGCGTTATCCCGAAGTGACGTCAAGATCTAGAGTGAGTCGAGCCTGATAGCGCAGCAACACAGAAACATGTGAACACAAAACTTATCAGCTATTGCATACATGGCCGAGATAGTTAATGCGTTGTATTATACACTTTTAAAATCACAGGTTCAAATCTCGGTATGTGTTATTAGCAAATGGTAAACTTTAAAATCACAGGTTCAAATCTCGTTATGTGTTATTAGTAAATGATAAACATGTCTACAATTACTCTTTACCCGTTACCCGAGAAGCATGACATCACGTCAAGACCAACTCGCACAGTCACATAAAACCCATGATTGCAGACCACAGACCCTCGACTGGGCCAAAGTCAAGAATAGTAGTTTATTTAGCCCACCTGATGACTGTGATAGCGATGGACAAACTCTTCAAGTATATGAATTATTTAGAAGCTGTCGACTGGGCCAAAGTCAAGAATAGTAGTTTATTTAGCCCACCTTCTATGCGTTAACACCCAATTAGATACAGCATCCATAATGGTATACCGGCGATCATGAATTACGTGTGAACGCACAACCATACATTACGTGTAAACACTCAAACACTCAACTACGTGTAAGCGCTCATCTACAAACAATATTACACACAATGGGCTGACCTGAAGAGCTATGGTCATGCATGCATGATGAAGGCTGTGCCGCGTGGGCAACTATGCAGATCGAAATCGTGAGAAATGGAGAAGCTCAGGGATCCCAACATTTCGCTCGTCAGTTCTACTAACATGCCTTACGTGTCGTGGATGTTATCCGATGACTGTGATAGTGATGGACAAACTCTTCAAGTATATGAATTATTTAGAAACGGTTTGCAGTTTTGATGTGGATGCTGCTATCGAGTTGGAACAAGAGTGGGAACAAGAAATGCAGTGATCCCTCGCCCACCAACCTCTCAATGTGCGCACTACTCCTACGTATCACATCAGCTCTCCTGAACATCGACCACATCTCACACAAACACATAGTCTCCATCGGTATCACATCGACACGACGGACCACCCACAGGCTTTTCCAGGCACTGATCCCCTTGTGATCAACCACATATAATAGGGTCTGAACGCCCATTTAGAGACAAGAATCCACTATCACATCGACACGATGGACCACTCACAGGTTCCAGGTACTGATCGCCTTGTAATCAACCACACATAATAGGGTCTGAACGCTCATTTAGAGACAGGCATCCACAGTGATATACACCAGGATTACTGTTGCACAGCTTCGCGATGTTGCAAAGCTATTCGGCCTTAGAGTAGCCTCCTAGGCCAAGAAAGCTGACCTGCTCCAGATGATCGGACAGGCCCATGTCGAGGAGTCACAGAAGCGACTCTCCCGAGCAATGAAGATGGGAAGGTTTCCAGCGCTTACCAAAGATGATCCTTTGAATCCCCACAAGAAAGTGCAGTGGATCCGTGAGCTTTGTCAGTTGAATGAGGAGGTGACTGCTAGCTTGTGAGCCAAGACTAGTGAGGCGGATGGCGGACCATCCACTGGAGCGCTTACCTCCCCTACGCAGGTTGCTAAGCAAGTGATGATGGGGCCGAGGTCTGAACCCTTAGCCCCGAGCATGAAGCGAGAAGGCGAACTCATTCTCGACCAGCATCTCAGTGAAAGGGGGACAGAGGATAAAGGACGCTGGTCAGTATGCTGGACATTCTTCAGAGGTCTAGAAGGAGACCTCACAGGCCAGATCATGCAAAAGATCCAGCAGACTGTCCAGAACGCCTTCTACCTCCGCTACACCCATACCTATCGCATCCGTCACATCGAAGATGGTAGGGTGATGCTCTTCCATAAGAATGCTCCAGGGAGCCGGTGGCTTAACACGATAGGAGAAGCTCAGGACTTGGTGGCAGCAAGAGAGCAAGCCCGCCTCGACACAGACAATATCGATCGACCCAACACCAAGTGGGCTTTTGTTCGATCAATCAACATTGAGGTCAGGCTGCTTGGGACAGGCCCCTTCCCAGACTGGCTACGACAGAAGAAGAGTATAACTTCCCTCGACACTTACAGGGACAACATGTGTCTCTGGAGATGTCTAGCAGTCCACCGAGGAGCGAGAGCTGATAGAAGTATGGCTTCTGCACGAGAGCTTGCCACACAGTTCTATGGCAAGACAGTGACAGTACCTGATGTCCGCAAGACTTCGCTGGATCAGCTGGACAAGGTGGAGTTCTTCGCCAAGATTGGGATTCACGTGTATGAACCAACCGAAGAGGGAACCTGGCACTTGATCAGGCAAGCGGCTCACTACCGTGACACCATGACCATCGGAGTGTGGGACCACCATGCCTTCTACATCAAGAACATTTCCAAGCTGGCACATACACTAGTCTGCAGTCACAGTCAGCAGAGGTTTACACAGGCATGCAATCTTCAACGTGACGCTGATCACTGCACAGGCGGCAAAACAACAATCGTGTGTCCTGGCGAGAAGGTTGAGGTGCCACAGTCTGCGTATGAGAAAGCCTTCTATCCGCCCCAACCATCCAGTTCAGCGGCTACTCATTGGATCGAGTATGAGTCAAGAAACAGAGGCATACACATACACCATGTAGAGTGAGGGCATGGTGGCGAGCGTTGGATCTAGGGCGCTCCTGTAGATGGTTATGATCCGACCACCAACACCATTTACCAGTTCCATGGCTGTTACTGTCATGGGTGTCCACAACACCAGCGAGGTGAGGATGCTGAACAATGATACCGCAAGACAGTCCTGAGAGAGGAGAAGCTGAGAGCATCTGGATGTACGCTTGTGGTACAGTGGGAGTGCTGTATAAAACGCTGTAAAGGGTCCCTAAACGAGTTCGGACTGTCCCATATCCACACTTCAGAGTTTACGACTTCGAAGCACTCCTAGATGGTATCAAGACTCATCCTACGGAGACTCTCACGATCGAGAGTACTCACATACCTATCTCTGTGTCAGTTGGCTGCTCCTTAGATGGCACCACGAGTGAGCCCACTCATCTCTGTAATCCTGACCCCAAAGAACTGATCAGAGAGTTCATGCTGGTGATCCAATGGCGAGCAATGGTCCGGACAAGGGTTAGGGCACAGTGCATACTGACAGACCTTGACAAGCTCCCAAAGCGACAGCAACGACTGATCAACGAGTGGTGTGACCAAGTGCCTGTACTGGGGTTCAACTCTGGGCGGTATGACCTGAACCTCATCAAGAAGTACTTTGTCGATGAGCTGACTGACAGTATAGGTAGAGTGAAAGTCGCCAAGAAGGCTAGTCAGACCATGTTCTTCGTAACACCTGAGCTACAGTTTTTCGATGGCCTGAACTACCTCGGCCCAGGAGTCTCGTACGAGGTATGGGTCAAAGCTTACGGGTGTACACAGCAGAAGAGCTGGTTCCTGTATGAATGGTTTGACACACATGAGAAGCTCAACTATCCATGGCTTCCTGACTACTCAGCATGAACATCTAAGCTCAAGGGTGGCTACCTCTTGACCCGATCAGAGTGGGAACAGTGTACCCAGACATTCGGCGAGCATGGAATGCGGACATTCGCCGACTGGCTGCGATACTACAACAACATGGACGTCAGTCCATTCATCAGAGCCCTAGAGCGGATACGGGAGTTCTACACAGAACGAGAAATAGACATCCTAAAAGATGCTGTGTCTCTCCAAGGTGTGTCACTGCAGTACCTCCTACGTGGAACCGTTAAGCACATGCCGGATGTTAGCCTCTATTCACCAGGCAAGGAAGCCTACGAGATGCTGAAGGGTGCTGTTGGTGGAGGTCCAAGCATCGTGTTCACCAGATACCACGAGGCCAGTGTGACTCGAATCCGCCAGAGTGAGCGTGTGTGCCAACGTCTACTCGCCTATGACGCAAATGCTCTGTAGCTGTCAATGATGGGCAAAGTCATGCCATGTGGTAAGGAGACAGTGCGCTATTGGTCTAGTGCTAGTGGTGTAGCTAGCTTTAAGGACGCTCTCCTAGCAGACAGATTGTTTAGGTTTGCCGAGGTGGATATAGAGGTCCCCAAGGCTCTGTGGGCAAAGTTCGAGGAAATGCCTCCTCTATTCTATAACTGCGAGATCCCGGTAGAGGCAATCTCTTCTGAGATGCTGGCATATCTAGGGCGAACAGCGATGAAGTGTCCCACCACCCAGAAGCTGGTCGGTGTCCTCTCTATCAAGACGCGGCTGCTGTACGCACTGACACTCAAATGGTATATAACCCATGGCCTGGAGATCACTGCTGTATACCGCGCCATAGACTATGAGGCCAAGCTCCCATTCGACTGGTTCGTGGCGAATGTTACAGAGGCCCGCTGCTCGGGAGATGTAGATAAGAGCAAAGCGCTCTTGGCAGATCTCTTCAAACTGGTCAGCAACAGTGCCTAAGGGAAGCTCCTCGAGGCCCTAGAATGCCATAGCAACACCAGCTTCACGAAGGATGAACGCGTGGTAGACAAGGCCCTGCATAGTGCATGGTTCGAAGATCTCGAGGAGATCAGTGAGTCATACGAGCTCCAGAGTCACAAGCTGAGAATGACTATTCGAAGGCCCTTCCAGGTGGGGATAGCCGTTTATGAGTTTGCGAAGAGCAGGCTAGTTTCCTGGCTGGATTCAGTTTATAGGTGAAGGTCTGCACCTTTTCCAGAGATGGCTTGAAGTGTGACAGCTCACCTGTCTCCTTGTTGCTGAAGATGAAGCGGTACAGATCAGCTGCCCTCTGTACACCTGCGATAAAGTCCCCTTTGGTCTCCTTGAGGGCTGTCATATATGGTCTCGAGCAGGGTCACGTCCACACTTGGAGCTGAAGTATAGCAACCGGGTATTGTGGCAGATGTCTGGTGAGATCTCGCGGGTGTACTTCTGAAAGAGGATGAAGACAGTTATCTTTGTGTGCCGGATGCGCCTGGTGATGTTGCTGAGGTAGGTGACTGTCTTCTGGTCCATTGCAGGGTCATCGATAACTAGAACAAGTGGTTCTGTCAGTCGTGCTGCCAGCAGCTTCTCCATCAGTGCTTGCAGGTTCTGCGTCTTGATGATTGGGCCATTGTACCATTGATCATTACTGTCAACTGCCTCAGCGGCGGAGTCAGACACCAGAAGGATGTATTGAGAGTGTAGATGTTCGGCCAGGAGAGCCCACAGCAAGATGTTTTTCCCGTGTCCTGACGGGGCAATGATCAGCACCACCTAGCCAGCATCAGCTTACATGCCTATATGCGTGCAGAGGATGGTTAGCACTTGGTCGGCGGTAGTCTCGTCTATATCTGGGAGACTAAACGGCAGTACTTCCTGCACCATCTATTTTGCCTGCAGAGCCGGGAATCCTGCACCTTCGGCGGATACAAAGGATGCGATGGAGGCATCAAGCATGAAATCCCAGCAGCAGCTGAGAAGATAGGATAGAGGGCCTGTGTCAGCACCCACAGTGTCCAGTACATCCAGTATCTGTATGATACATGCACGGGAAGCCATGACTATCCTGTGGTCTTAAATGGCAATCCAAAGAACCCGGACTTCTTCACCTCCGGTAGCTTGAGGCTGGTGGTAGCACCTTTTTTGCCATCGATAGTGCTATTGCTCAGGCCGATGGTTCCTATCTTGAGATTCTCTCCATCCTGTTGGAATGAGTTCCGCGATTTCAGGAGATCCGTAACCAGGTCCTGTGCAGAGGACTCAGCCATAACCTTGATGGCTCCAGCCTCATCGATTCCGAGCATACCTCACATCGTCGCCCTCTCCTTGATGCCCATCCCCTTGTATACAGTCTTGGCCTTGTTAATGGCCGATTGTCCTACCGTATCAGTGTTCCCGATAAGATCTCGGGCTGGGATGGTACCTCGGATCTCCCATGGGTCTCCCTTCTCATCGAAGTCTAGGAAGGAGATAGGGGCAACAGTGCCCTCTGAACCGAGGCATGCCTCGCCCAAGTGAGCAAGATCACCTAGCTCTTTGCTTTCTATGTCTGTGAGTGACAGAGTCATAGTGCTATATACAGACGGCTTAAACCTACTAGTTATACCCCCAGTGAAATAGTTGGGCAAAGGAGGACCACACAGTCGGCCAAGGGAATAGGTAGCAGTGCTCAGGGTACTGGCCCTCTCTGCAGGGGCATGCCTTGTGGGCGGTCCACCATTCCCGGGCATTGGCAATCCTCAGTCCGTGTGCTCGACTATGGGCTACACACTGCCTTCTGGCACGCCATGCCTCATATGCTGCATGGGTCTCGTGATCCATTTTTCACTATTCAGAGGTTTTAAACATAGGTGACAAGGATCTCAGCCATTGCACTCGTTGCTAGCCCTAGAACCGCGGCCTCCATTACTGTAAGACGTTCACCCATGATCTTGGTGGCGGCAGTGTAGAAGGCACCACTGATTGTGATCTTTGGGATGGGGTGAGTTATTCCTAGAGAGTGCTCAGCCACCCTACTCACCACTGTAGCGAGGACAGCTGCAGTGGCGGCAGGAAGAACCTCATTTCCACCTGTCATCTTCACCACGGCCACATTCGCTGCCACGTTACTGGCGACATGGACTGCCAGAGGTTTTGCTTTGGTCAGTAACTTTTGTGTCTTGGTTCGCAGCAGGTTCTGCACCTTCTGAAGACTCGCCTGGCTCTCGGGCAGTTGCTTCATGATCTGTACCGTTGACGTCATTGTTTAAGCACTGAGTATACAATGCAGGTAAACATCTGCGTTCTCTGTCAAGAGAGCTAATAAGATCTTCCCAGTCTGCATCTGCCAGGTGTCCGGGTTGGTACTCAGGAATATTCATCTCTCTATTGAGACATCTTAAACATGTCAAGGCTCACGCTATGCGAGAAGTACTATGATGTCTTCCAGAGGAAGTTGAAGGCCTACAAGGAGAAGACACCAGATGAGCTTGCTCAGCTCTCCGGTGCTGAGCTGACAGAGGAGCTGACAGCTGTGAAGCTCTATCTAGGATTTTGTAAGGGACAGATCTGGTTCCTCGAATACCTTATCATGGGCGGGAGTATCGTCGAGCAGCTCATGCGAGCTAAATGTTTCTACAAGGATTGGGAGTATCTGTCAGATGTGTTCCAGCAGTTGCAGACGGCCATGGCATCAGCTGACTCAGAGCTGAACAAGGCTCTGCGATATTACAAGCTGAAAAAAGGATGCACTGCGGAACCATTCAGCCCGTGGATGTGCATGTTGGCAGCATGTATAGGGGCTGTAGGGCATGCCAGGCTAGTTCAGTGTCCCACCGTGGTCCCCACTGCTACTGTAGAGAGTCAGGATAGTCATATAGCTGATTTGCTTGCAGCGGAGTAGGCTGATCCCAAGCCCCATGATAGCTAGGCCTGACACCAATCGTAGAGCTGCCACGGGAAGCTGTGTCGTGTCGACTGGCTACAGTGTCGGGGTCTGAACGACTGTATGTGCTGCCATGCCCGTACTACACGTAGGTGCGTTGATATCAGTGTGGAAGCCAAAGTGGACACCAGGGTAACTCCCCTCGACTATCATGTTGTTATAGCCCCTGACTTAGAGGTCCTCGATGTTCACGATCATGTTGCTCTGAATCAACCGTAGGTGTGGTGAAATAGCAAAGTCGATTTTGTGATGGGCCTTCTGCAACCACTGCTGGAACTTAGCAATAAGACTACTTGGGTCTGCCACGATGATCATATCCTCAACTAGACTGATGAACATAGTCTGGACCTCTGCTCCGCTGACACCATCTATGGAATGACGCAGCTTGGTCTGTGCTGTAAGGAGGCAGTAGCACAGTGCTTCCAGGGACTGGTTGATCCGAACGATCCCTGCTGGTGTGAGGCCTGAGGTGGTGTGTGGGACAAAGTGCTTCCACACATCTGGATAGTCCTGCCGCAAGCTAGTGATGTGCATATTTTGCACCAGTGCTCCAGGGTCAGAGTCTGGATCGAACGAGAATGTCGCTGTCTTCCGACGGCCTACTCGTCGGGGTGTTCGATAGGGGAATCCTGAGTAGTCACGTCTCGGGTCACCGTACATAACCCCTAGACCGCTGTTGTCACCACCATGCCACTGATAGTCTGGGTGAGCGCTGAACTCCCTCTGTCTGTAGTCTTCTTGCCACTAAGACGCTATGACTGTTGAGCTGTGGGTCGAAGTCGTTTGTATCAGGGAGGCTTGCATCCAGCTCATGGAGGATTCGTCGCACTGTGAAGTACACATGGAATCTGAGACGGCTGGTGATGAGCACAGCTTCAGGAGTACCAGCATAGGAGTGAAGCAGGGTGGAACTTACTCCACATCCTGCCGTGGCACACCACATGGCAAAGTTCAGCTGCTGATTCCAGTATGAGAGGCTTGGAGCAGCCGTCCAAGTATGAGCTTGCTTCGCATCCTTGATGGTGATGGGGCGGTTGGTCAGCAGTCATGGGTTGACGGAGAAGCTGGCTTGGGAGCATCCATCCACTGTGATGGAGAATGGTGTTAGCGCTGGTATATCAGACAACAGACCTCTCAGGCCAGTCAAGGGTGTACCCAGGAGGGGCGGTTGGCTCTGGGTGACTGTCGTGAGGTTCAGTGGGAAGGCCATCTATACTGGTGTTCTTAAAGCTACCGTACAGGCAGCACACTATTTGTAGTCGTCTCGACTCCAGAGACCAGCGAGGCGACCGCGCCATAACATCTCGTTTTTAGCTCCTCCATATCAACCCACCCACTGGAGCCTTTGAGGTATTGCTGTCACACTAGGTTTCTCCGTGCAGTACAGGACTTGGACCTTCAATATATGGTGGTACTCTTCATCAGTGACCTGTCCATCCTCGAGGGCTTTGCTGACAGACTCATCGATGGTCCGTAGGATACTCTGTGCCAGTGTCACATACTTAGCATGCTTCTCCAGCCTCCTTGTGATCTGCCGCTGCCCCACCACCAAGCCAGTGGCCAATACAGTGGTAGCTAGTGTCACGCCACCCAGCGGGATGGCCACGATGGCACCCACCCCTGTAGCGAGAGTGGCCACAGCTGCCACATCAGCACTGGCTCCAATCACACCCGCAGCAGTGGTTGTATGCGCGAGGACGTTGTAGGCTGTGTTATATCGCCTGCATGTTCTGCTGTACTTTTCTGCCTCATGGACGAGATTCTGCCTGATGGCATCTATCTGCTGGAGTCGCCAGCCGTGTACTGTACCACCCTCGTCAGCAGTCAGGGAGGGGTATAGTTCTGTTTGCTTCCGCCACTCTGATTTTGCCATAGTATACCTGGAGATTAAACCTGCATCACCTGCAGAATCTGCTCATGAGTCATAGAAGGGTTCATTTTGGAGAGCTTGGCGAACCGTGCCAGCTTTTTAATGTCGAGACAGATGTCTCTTGGAAAGTGGTCATCCAGCACTATGTCGGGTGCCAGTAGCTTTCTGAGACGTGACATCTGGAATGTCACCTTATGACCAAGATAGTAGGTCCGCCACTGGATGGCTTTCTTGGTCTTATACTTCTGCGCCATCTCCTCTTCCCACTGTATGACATCTGGCTCATCCTCGTCAGCGAAGACACCTGGCTCATCATCGTATGTGAAGACATCTGGCTCATCATTGTATGTGAAGACATCTGGCTCATCGTCGTCTGTCCTGTGTCCCGTTTACTCTCCTCCAGGAGGGCCTGCCAGTATCGGGAACCTTCACTGTTCCTTCACCTCCTTACATTGCTGGCAACCTGTTGATACCAGCTCTCCCACTGTAGTCGCTCTCCTTCTTGTTGACAGATCTGTTGCTGTGCGAGCGTCTGTTCATTTAAGGCATTTGGGCAAACCTCTATCGAGTTCATCATCTCGGCAAAGGTAAGATATTCCTAGTGTGATATCATGTTGTCGTCAGGTCAATGAGTAATAAGAGTGTAAACTCTAAATGGGCATCTAATATCCCATCCGTGCTGGCATATATGTTAATGGAGCGGCTGTCAAACAGGTGATTTACAGGTGTGAACAGGCTAGGACTGATAGCTTTCCATAGGTTGCTGTTGGCACCTGGGAGATTCTCTATCACGTCCCAGCCGACTTGTACTAGTGAGCTGCTGTGTGCACTGCCCAGAGGTTGATGTAGCACGTCCGCGTGTATGTATGTTGTGCCCCACTGGGGCACCTCGAAGAGGACCCATTCTACACGGTACTGTACCACCGTCTCCCCTCTAGAGAGGGTGAGATTACGTTCTCACCACTGGAGAGCAGCAGTCGGACAATCGGCATGGTTATATCTCCTGTTTAAACCCCTCCTATAGCGTGCTATGGAACCCATATTTGCTCACTCGACTGGTTTACGCCAAGGTAGAAGAGAGCAATGGCAAGTCATTCCCCCTACAGTATGAAGCAAACTCAAAGGAATTCTCCCTCCACCCCATTGGTGGTGATGGGGTGGAGCTGCTCACAGACCTCAAGGATGTGTCAAAGGAGCGCCTGGGTCGCAAAATAGATGACCACAGGATCGTGTTTCAGTATGATTTCCCGAAGAGGAAGTGCATCCTCGAGCCGTTGATTGAGCTCTTGGATACAGGGGTGGTAGACATCAACACCCTAAATGACAACCTCGGCTTTCATCTGGTCAAACCCTATTCGAGCAATGCCCTGCTGATGACACATGATGGTCTGCTATTGACCATGGCAAAAAACCTGCAGTTCATGTTTGAGAGGAATGAAGTGTGGTACACCGCTGGAGCTGGTGGTGACTGGCAAACATGGTTGCGACTATATAGACCACCCACAGTCATTGACATAGAGGTTACTCCCCTCTCCACTGTTCTGAAAAGGGATGGGGCAGTTCGAAAGCTCTACAATCGGGGATCATGCTTCCTCACCTACATAGGTGAAGGTGTCGCCCTGACGAGGGTGGGTCACAGGATCGGGGTTACAGGTGGAAAGCTCCTGCTGCGTCGTCCATTCGGTGGACCAGAAGAAGCTGTTCACCTCCAGGAGGCCATCCTACGGATAGATGGGGTGTCACATGTCTCCAAAGCCAATGGTGCTGTTAAACTGCTTCAGCGAGTCTGACTCACTAGCCAGAAAATGACTCATATAGTCCTAGAGCTACGTTTCTTAGCCAGCGGCAGAGTGAAGCAGCTAGCCCCTGCCCCTGAGGGGATGAAGATCACTATCGATCCGGATGGAACAGGGCTCGATCTGGCACAGATATTTCTCGAGGGGTTCACTCTGGTCAGTTTAACTCTTCATATATAGCCATGATTCTCATCATACTGCTCGTGCTGGCGTCTACAGCAGTGGCACAGGGCATTGAGACTGCCATGATATTGGATGCCAAGTGGGCCCACTTCCGGGATGGACCCCAGTACAATCATTGGCTCGACCCCTTGCGGAGAAACATTTACGACCGCTTTCACCCACGTGAAGAGATCGAGTCTGTCTGCCACTTCTATGGTGTGGAGAGGGTAGGACGTGGTTGTCTGCTGGAGACACCTGCTCAGCACCAGATTCTCTGCGTAACATATGAACATGCCAGAGTCTGCCATGGTGCAAATGCTAAGCACTTTAGCATCCTACCAGGTGAGTGTTGTCAAGGTAGATGGAAGACACGATGGGTGGTCCCATCATGCCGATGCGACTCTGGCAGAGACTACGTGTTTGTCTGAGCCTACACAGTCCCATCTCAATCTAGAGGCATACACCAACCACGAAAATCACATGTCTCAACAACCGTATGCCCCCGGGATTGAGAGGGCGGGGGGGGGGGGGGGGAGGCAGGGGCGGGGGGGGAACCACGGATCGCCGAACGGCTGCCAGTTGAAGGCGGTGGTATCATTTTGACTAGTAGTAGGGTCGGAATTAAAATGATACTACCTCCCTCAACTAGCAGCCGTTCGGCGATCCGTGGTGGCCCCCACCGCCCTCTCAATCCCTGGGGGCAGCTCGCATCTCCATCTAGAGGCATACACCAACCATATGTCTCAACAACCCTATGCCCCAGGGATTGAGAGGGCGGTGGGGCCCACGGATCGCCGAACGGCTGCCAGTTGAGGGAGAAGGTATCATTTTAATTCCGACTCTACTACTTTACACGAGTGTAGAGTTTGTTATAGCACCCATAATTTCATGCAAGTTCTCTTCCAAGATTCTCCACGGTTCACTAGGGAATGTTATGCTTCTGAAGGATGGTTTCATCTCAGTTTGACCTGTTGAAGTAAAGTACTAAGTTAGCTTGACGTACAGATATTTAGTGCGGATAGTAAATTTTAATTGAGGCTCTAATTAATATAGGTAATTAATCTGCTATTATGTATTAGAAAACCTAGCTCTAAGTACAGTTTCTTCAAATAATGGAATCATGGCTGCAAACTTTCGAAACGTATTTAATACATAAACAACCTGTGCTTGGTAGGGTAAGCACTACCAACACTAAACTCGCATATGTCTACTACAAATTCATCATTCATGACGGGACATACACATTGTTGCCAAGCGCGACGGGCACTTCACAACCATAAAATATTAAGAATTTATAATTATAATGAATGTTGAACAAACTGGTAAAAAAAATCAAGAAGTTAAACCGTAACCGAACAGATTTTAAAACTCTTTTATACGATTTGCCACCCGATTAGCACGTGTCAATAGTCATTACGTGATAGGGCGCTAGGAGACACGTGATTTAACAAGGGGGTGGGGCTTCAGGATTAAATGAGTTCCCAGAGCCTGGAAAAGACGAGTCCAGTCATGCAACCGGTCAATAATCATTACGCAATACATTAACACTTGTACATTTGTCCTGCTTGAAGAGATCGGTGCTTAGTTAGCATCTTTACCATTGTCAAGCATCATAACGCTATAGGCCGCCTTGAGTCACGTGATTTAACGAGGGGCGGGGCTTCGGGCTTGAATGAGTTCCCAGACTCCAGAAAAGACGAGTCCAGACATGTACCTTGTCACTTATCCTTTCACAATGCATTAACCCGTGTCAATGATCATTACGCTAATTACCCTTAAGCTCACCTGATTGGGTGACAGGAGTCACGTGATTTAATGAGGGGGAGGGGCTTATGCCCAAACTCTATATCTAGCATCCAATCAGAATGGCGGAGATTTGGCTACTTCAAAGGAAATCCGACACAAAAGATTTTCACACCTAGGTGTGAAAATCCTTTGTGTAACTAGGTGTGAAAATCCTTTGTCTCGGCATTTGCGGCATTTCCATTGAAGCGGCCAAATCGTCCCACCTCTATTGACCACGTAGTGTCGTGTTTACCCTTAGGGGTTAAAGTTACCTGTTTTAATTTTTCGCAGAAAGGAACTGTGCTTGGACATAGACGAGCAATGGATATATCCGAAATATTACTCCATGCCACATTGTAATGACAAGGTCAACCCACACTTTAAGGACTAGGTCAGCCTATATGCAGTCAGTGTTACCAGTTCTCGTTTTAGATAAAAATTAACTCTTCTTAGTTATAGCTGTCTAATAGCCATATTAGAAAATAGATTTTGATACATATTGGCATACAGTTACTCCATTTTGCTCGTCATCATCGTCGTTGTCTTCGTCGGCATTGGCGTCCGTAGTGGTGGCGGCGGTGGCGGCGGAGGTGGAGTTTTGTATTGTATCTGTTGCTGCTTCATTCATTCCACATTTAATCTCTTGTCATCTCTCCATAAAGGACCTACCAGGCAATGTTCGCAGAATCGCAGAGTTTCTTGTTGAACAGAAAGATGCGGAATTCTATGAAGAAGTGGCTCGTTTATGTGGCTTCCAGAGAATGAAGGATGAGAAGGTCGCTGCCATGTCAGAGGGTACATGGAAAGACCCTTCACAGGGATTCTACCGTAAAGGTAATGAAATCGCAGGTGTTAATATGACGTCATATGCGTCAGTGTTATGTAACCGTAATGTAATCACATGTGTCGAGATGACGTCACAGGTCTCAATGTTATGTAAAGGTGATGAATTCAAAGATGTCGAGATGCCAACATGGGTTTCAATGTTATGTAAAGGTAATGAAATCACAGGTGCCAGGATGACGTCACAGACCTCAGTGTTATAAAAAGGTGATGGAATCACAGGTGTCAAGATGTTGTCACAGGTCTCAATGTTATATAAATGTAATAAGATTACAGGTGTCAAGATGATGTCACAGTGCCTTCCTCTAAGCTAAATCATATGATATATTATCCTGAGATACCTGTGCCTTCCTCTAAGCTAAATCACATGATATATTACCATGAGATTCTAGTGCCTTCATCTAAGCGACATCACATAATATGTTGTCCTGAAATGCCAATACTTTCCTCCAAGCTAAATCACACGATCTGTTTGAAATACGTATATTGAAGATGGGAAGATTTACTACGTGTCTCATAGACTCAGAGTTCTTCATCTGCATGATAGAATCAAGTACGGTCTGAAAGTATAATGTGAGGGAGCTCATTTAATACAGAAATCTCATTTAATTAACTTTCCCTCATTGATGGCATGGTAGTCCAACGATATTCTAAATTAGTGCACGCGGTAAGACACACTCATCATAAATCACCAGTGCAGGATAAACAAATCCATCCCCAGCCCAAAAGTGATTGTTCCTTTGGACAACAAATCCAACCCCCAGCCCAAAAGTGATTGTTCCTTTGGACAACAAATCCAACCCCAGCCCAAAAGTGATTGTTCCTTTAGACAACAAATTCTCGAGTTCTACCGTGGTTGACTCCATGTTTCCGATCTGCAATCCCTCAAACACTCACACTGACTATACCCCCCCCCCCCTGCTCCACACTCCCTCAAACACTCAATACTGACTATACGCCCCCCCCCCCCCCGCTCTGCAATCCCTCAAACACTCAATACTGACTATACGCCCACCCCTCCGCAATCTCTCAAACACTCAATACTGACCATACCCCACCCACCAAACTCTTCCCTTAGTTGTAGTGTGTTTAGTTCGAACCCTGCCAATATACTTGATGGAGAGCAAACCATCAAGGGTTGCCGGATTGGCGTTGATTGGTAATGCCATCTTCAAACCATGGAACTCAATTCACTCTGCGTCACTATTAGCTGAACAATGTCATGGGAATTTGTAAAGAATCTACAGAAATCCAATTTAATCTTTAGTAGCCAGACCAGACTCAGCAGTGGCCACGCATGTATGCCATCGTAAAGGTGTGCAATGTGGTAAGCGTTTCTCACCCGGTTGCTACATTTACAACGTTTCATCCGGTTTGAGTGAAAGTGCACCGTGTTTTGGCCTAATGCAGGATTAATTTGCAAAATTTGCGATATAGTGCTAGAATTTGCTGATCCAGGATTATTTCATTCGACTTGAATGATAGCCAATTAGGGTGACCATTATCTCTGTTCCAGGCTTGTAGATAGAAACACATTTAATTACCTACCCATAACTAGCAGCAATAGACGCTGTCCTTTCAAACAAGTTGCAGACTTGGTCAATTATGCAATCACTCCCGCCCCTAAGATAGATATATTTGTCTTGCTTGTGAGACAGGTTCATAATTTCCCAACCAAAAATAGAATACTACTATCTGGTATTTGTAGACCACACCTCTCACCAGTTTTTCAAGCAGGCAGACTAATTCTGAAGTTGTTGCCCCAACCTGGCACCATTACTCTACTAAATTGGTATAATTTACCCCATGTAATTTCTTTCCTTTGCTTGCACCGATTATGATAGGTTTATATTACCAGCTATATCGATGGAGGGAATGTTATGATTTTCAATGAAATATTCTAAACTCTCTTTCAACCTTTATAAATTTATGGAGTATGAAGACTATTAACAGTATACGCAGTTAGACCAACAACATGCCTGGCAAACATCAGAAGCCAGTAGAGTAATTCAGCAAAATGAACATATAATAGTTGAGGAAACATTACTTAGGATTTGGAAAATAATCAACAGGATCCTAAAAGTAACTTTAACATATACGAATTGGCATACATTTAAGTAAGAAACATTAATTCAATTTATATATTCAGGGGTTGGATAATAATATATTCAACATTGTCACATTAGGACATTGGTACTTGAATTTCATACTACGAAAATTGTAGCACTAGATAAAATTCAACATCAGAACGGTGAAAATAACTATGCTACTTCAACAAGATGTCACGAGAACTTACATAACATACATTATACCATAGCTGCAGAAACATTACACTAAATTACCTCAGATACGCTTAATTTTGAAACCATGTGGAAGCAAAACTTCGCCATAGAATTTTATTTACAATTTTAACAACCACAGTAATCGTCTGAATGATCGAGTACAGGGGTAGCAAAACAATTCATCTTTAAAAAGCACCACGTGTTCGCATGGCAATAAATTAGCTCAAATTGCATGTGAGGCAAGACAGTAAAGAATAGAAAAATAGAATAGGAAGCCACAATCCATAACAAATTTATAATATCACGGCGTATTTAATTTTTCCTGACACAAATTGTAGTGCCGGTGCACACTATCTGAAATTGTATGAATTATATTGAGTGTGGTAGACATACCTGAGTCACCAACAACAGACAGAAGCATCGAGTGTTGTCTAGTAGTATGTCGTCTGATTTCATGGCGGGAGGTCTGCGCAAGATGCTGGGCACTTGGAACTCCTCGGTTATTTCCGGAATTCCGACGATGATTCCGACAACTTAGATATGCATCACAAAATCAATAAGAATCAAGAACATACTTTAGGGAGTGTCCAGAAGGGTTGACTTCATGCCTATCACCTGAGGAATTATTCCAAACACAAAGGATAATTATGTTTGCTATGAGTGGCAAATTAGGGATCCCTTAATATCTGAGCTGTCAGGCAGGTGTATGTCGTGCCCATTGGGTAACAATGTGCCCTGTAAGTTGTACATGTTTTTGAAATATGATTTGATGGTATTGTTTCAAAAACGAGCTAACGCCTCCGATTCTCTTAGATCATTTCTCTCTTAATTCTGAAATGTACATCGAATTTCTTGCTGGCTCTACCTCCCTGCTTTAGTATAAGTTATAACTGGCACTGCCTCTTTGCTATAGTATGTGTTCTAGCATATGTATGTGTGTAATTTCTTGAACTCTTCCCTAAGTATATTCCACTAGTAATCTATTAATTTATTTAGTGTATTTGTTGCTACAGGAAAGGTTGGTGGCTGGAAGAACTGGTTTACAGTAAACCAAAGTGAGGCACTGGATGCAAAGCTATCCCGAGAGCTGACAGAACCAGCGCTTCAAGCAATGATTCACTACGAGATATGATACCTTCTTGACTAGAGAAAGTATCAGGCATTATCAGGTGCTATCATAGTTTCCTGGATTAACAGTCATTATCACAGGTGCCACCATAGTTTTCTGGATTAAAAGTCATTATCACAGGTTTCATCATAGTTTTATGGGGTAACAGTCGTTATCACAGGTGCCATCATAGTTTTCTAGATTAACAGTCATTATCACAGGTGCCATCATAGTTTTCTGGATTAACAGTAATTATCACAGGCGCATCATAGTTTTCTGGGCTAACATCATTATCCAAGGTGTCATCACAGTTTTCTGGATTAACAGTCATTATCACAGGTGCCATCATAGTTTTCTGGATTAACAGTCATTATCACAGGTGCCATCATAGTTCTCTGGATTAACAGTCATTATCCCAGGTGTCGTCATAGTTTTGCGGATTAACAGTAATTATCACAGGCGCATCATAGTTTTCTGGATAAACAGTCATTATCCCATGTGTCATCATAGTCTTCTGGGTTAGCAGTCATTATCACATGTGTCATCATAGCTATCTGGGTTAGCAGTCATTATCACATGTGTCATCATAGTTTCCTGGAGTAACACTCAATAGACCACGTGCCACCATTCTTTCACCCGTTGACACGTATAGTTGATATTGTCAAATGTATTATGTATATAAATATAAAATATTGATGTAATGACTTATTTTTCAATCAATACTGACTGTACTGTCCTTTCAATAATGAGAAGCATAAACATTAAACTCAATTAAGGTTTATACAATAACGATATTATTATTATTATTATTATTATTATTATTATTATTATTATTATTATTATTATTATTATTATTATTTTCTAAATGCGTATGATAGAGTAAAAGGACAGTGTTACCATGAGAACTATAAGAAAGCATTTCCACTGCCGTATACAAAGCGCAGATGACTCTGCCACGGACATTGTTCCCGACATCCTGATCATCCGTGTCAGTGTCTATAACGTCACCGAGTAGTCACCAGTCACATCATGTGTGTTATGGTGGTGAGCTAAGCACCTAGTGGTGGACCAACTGCTCTAAACTCTACTCAAGTTTGTTTGCATAAATGCTAAGCAAACTTTGGTTGTCATTAAAATGGTGATATGATCTGCCACTCAAGTGTATGACGTTATAATCAAACACGTCATGTGTTAGCTGACGTCACAATCAAATTGACCTAGGTCTGTCACAATGGTGACAATAGTCTATCACGAAAGTGTGAGAAATATATGTCTTTTATGAAGTTAAAATCTAATAAACATTTCTCTTGGATAGTATTAACAAAAATTGCCTTGGCACCTATTGCTACCATGGAAAGCGACAGCTCCTAATTAAATTAGTTTCAAAATACTTAAGAGCTTAGCTCTAATATTTCCTTGAAAGTCAGATGCTGAACATTCAGGTAGAAAGTTTCGAATCTATCACCATCGCATGGAACAGTTGAAATCTTGGGATTCAGGAGGCCATAGAATGTGATGTGCACTAAGTTGGCGTTGGTGGTTGAATCCATAACAGAATAAAATATAGAAGAATGGAAGGTGACCATTCTAGGAATGACCCTTCTAAATTAGGCTAATTTCGATCATTATGCCAGGTGGGACTAGACTCTGTTATTGTGTTTTTTTTCCTACAAATCAGTGAATCTGTGGGTCGTGAACAATTCATATTCAGCAATGTCACAAAATTACCTATGAACAATACTTTAGATAGAATATTATGTGCTCAAGTCAACTGAAGCAAATTTGAGCGTGTGAGAATGGCGTAACCACATCCATATATTCCTGATTGAAGATACACGAATAAGGAAATGAAATCAGGATATGCTTGTGATATGACAATTTCATACAATAATGCTTAGCCGTGTCTCCTGCACTCCTGGATCAATGCTTTGAGTAGTTTTCTTGCTTATGGCGAAGGGAGATTACTCCGTGTAGACCAGACTTGGGTACACGTGCAAATGCATTTGCATTTGCATTCGCACTTGCATTTGCATTTAAATGCAATTTATGAAATTTCTGACGCATTTGCATTTGCACTTGCATTTGAATCTCATGTATTTGCATTTGCATTTGCATAAAAAGGGTTGCATTTGCATTTGAGTTTTCAAATGAATTTGAGGTTTTTTCAAAGGCACTACTTTTTTCATTTTGCAATTCTTCCAAAGTTGAATGAAGCCTAGCTGCTGCTGCTGTAAATAGCAGCCACAGGACCCAGTCAAATTAATTTCAAAATATTTAACCAAATTATTTGTTAAATCATGAAAATGGTATTTCTGTTGCTAGAAATTAGAAATTTAATTTTCTGTGATTTATTAACACATATCACTCTGAATTTTTTAGCATGTAGCTCTCCGATATATATAAAACTCAAATGCAAATGCAACCCTTTTTATGCAAATGCAAATGCAGATATATATGTATATTTTGAAATTAGTTTGACTCATGTCAGTTGAGATCTTAGCAAGCCAACAACGTATCTCTAGAGTATAATAAATATGATCACATTATAAGTAGTAAGGAATGGGCGCCTCCATTCGCTTGTCCAATGCACTTTAACCCTTACACACATGACCACTGAAATGATTGGCTCGGTGATCCTCTTCTCTCGGTCTGCAAATGGACATTTGTAAAGACCATGACAAAGGCTGGGCTTGCCGGTTTGGGCATAAAAATGGTTAATAAAACAATTGGACTAAACGTTGTTGCTGCGTTAATCAATATGTTGATTTTCGGAAAAATGAATAATATTCATACAATCATCTGTTTTAAAGAACTGCAATCTTGTGGCCCCAAAATACAGGCGGTCACTGGAGCACTTTTGACCGTACAATCTGTTCAACAAGTATTTGCTATATTTTTTGTCAAGATCCTTTCAAAGTAATCAGCATGAGCTTAGTAATATATCTCTGCTTGCTCAATCTATGAATAGGGTATTGTGTTGTTAACTCCATTCATTCAGAAATCTCTTCTATCTGTCTAGCTAGTGCTGTGTTGGTATAATTAGCTATGCATCTTATAAATTCGGGACCAGCAGCAGCTCGTTGGTTTTCAAATTTATCTGTATTCAAGTGGGGGACGCGGCTCGCCTTTGATTCTGTGATCAAATATTTATATCCGTCACCGGGCCATCTGACTTATCGAAGATTCATTGATTCGTGCCAAAGTGTTTCTCTCTGGTCTTGTTGCATCAATCTAGCTATTAATACTTGTATCGACAAACAGCAACTTCAAACTCATATCATACTGTGAATTTATTCTCTGTAACAATCTTAACTATAATCTGGCTAAAACCTTTAACTAATATCTAACATTCATGTTTATGCTATAAAAAGGGGACCGAAAAGTGAACCAAAAAGTGATCTAAAGAGTGATCTCAAAAAGTAGATCCCGTCTGTACAAGACATGCAAATATATAGCACGCTCATCAACCCTCGCCTCAGCCAATCCTGGCCCGGCACACCATCATTCCTAACTCTGTGGTAGAAATCACTGATGTCATCTTGTTGACCGATCCATGCACTCGAGCGCCATTATGACCTTTAACGGCCATAATGATTCAAGACTAATTTGTGCAATGTTCGTTTCAACGATAACATCAATGGTCTCTACCATCAGTAAATGTCCAGCCATTATGTTGACTGACCTTTGTTGTACGCCAACAAAGGCCACCCACGCAATAGCCGTGACCACGGCTTGACCCTATAGCCCTTCTCATCCTGAATTCAAAATCAGAATGCAGAGTAATCATTTAAATCCAAAATCCGCACTTTGAATAATTCAGATTTTACAATCTGTATCATACGTATGAGGTCTGAAGTACAAAGTATAGCTAACTTGCTCTTGACCTCATAACGCGGTTCGACTCGGATGTCTCGTGTTCGTTTATTAGTTTAGAATCCTGGATATTTGAGACAGAGAAACCAACGGGCACTTTACCAAGTATTACATGACATTATACATCATATTTCAAATATAGTATTTAGTGTCTATAATGAAATGGCTTAAATATATTTATACAAATACTAGCATGCAATCTATAAATATGTTTTGAAAACTAAACGACTAATTGTTGTCACCCTGTACAACAACAACCGCTCCAATAGGACTGGCCTCAAATACACAGCGCCCCCTACTTTCCTGCAACTCAAGTTTCTGTCTGCTGGAAAAGGTGGTCGCTATACTCAGCACGTTATTCAATGTAACTGGGACCAGTCCACCAGTACGGCAGATCAAATTCCAAAGTCTAGCACACAAACAGGACGTTCATTTAATATAATTATGTTAACGCATTTAGCTATTAACCTGATAGAGTTATTCGCCAGTGAGAAGATGTATACGCCATCATTAAGATCACTTAATAGCCTACTTTCTTATTGGCTAAGGCAACACCAGGACAAGTGAACGCTCATCAATAACACATTCCCCTCTGTATACACGATTACGTTACTCACTGCACACTTAGAGAAATTATATAACAATCCATTTGACTGAAAGACACCCGCCCGTCGACCCTCCGTCCGTCCGTCCGTCCGTCTGCCAGGGAACTTATATTAATGTAACTATGTTGTTGCAGTGAAACATTCAACACGTTTGGGTCTTTGATCTAAGGAGGATATATGACCCACCATTACACCACGCCTGACCACACCACACCATTACACCACGCCTGACCACATCACACTATTACACTACGCCTCACCACACCACACGATTACGCCCCGCCCGACCCCACCCCAGCATTTCATCATGCCTAACAACACCACGTCATTACACCCCGTCTGACCACACCCCGCCATTACACCCCGCCTGACCACACCACATTATTGCAGTACGGCCGACCACGCCCCCTATTACACCGGGCCCGACCACACCCCACCAATACACCACCCCTGACAACACCACACCATTACACCACGCCTGACGACAACACACCATTACAACACGCCCGACCACACCACACCATTACACCACCCCTGACGACACCCCGCCATTATCGCACGCCCGACCACACCCCAGCATTACACGACCCTACTCAAACCCCACCATTACACAATGCCTAACCACAATCCACCATTACATCACCCTGGACCACACCATGACAGCACGCCTGACCACAGCACACCATTACACCACGCCTGACCACACCATGACAACACGCCTGACCACACCATGACAGCACGCCTGACCACACCACACCATTACACCACTATTGGCAACACCACACCATTGCACCACCTGGACCACACCATGATAACACACCTGACCACACCACACCATTACACCACGCCTGACCACACCATGACACTATCTCCCTTCTCTATCACCCCTCTATATTCCTCCTCTCTACTCCCATCTATCCCCACTCTTTATTCCCCCCTCTATCACCCCATCTCACACCCCTCTATCACCGATCTCTATCCACCCTCTCCATCCCCCTCTCCATACACCATCTCTATCCCCCTCACTATCCCCCCTCTTTATCCCCCCTCTCCTTCCTCTCTCTTTCCGTCTCTATCTCTCCTCTTTCCCTCTCTATCTCTCTCCACCCCACCCCACCACCCGATCTACCACCCACCCCTCCCATCCCGTCCCTCTGTATACCCTCTCTATTCTCCCTTCTCTACACACCCTCTGTACCTCTCTCTTCTGCCCCTCTCTATCCACCCTCTATCCCCTCAATAGCCCCACTCTACCCTCCTCTATCCATCCTCTCTATCCCTCCTCTCTATCCCTCATCTCTCTCCCTCCTCTCTATCCCTCCTCTCTATCCCTCCTCTCTATCCCCTCTATATACCATCTCTCTATCTTTCCTATCTCTCCCTCTCTGTCTGTTTCACATCCCTCTCTTTCAATCCCTCTCTCTCTCACTCTCTCTTCCTCTCTCGCTCTCTACCCTCTCTTTCTCTCTCTCTCTCTCTCTCTCTCTCTCTCTCTCTCTCTCTCTCTCTCTCTCTCTCTCTCTCTCTCTCTCTCTCTCTCTCTCTATATATATATATATATATATATATATATATATATATATATATATATATATATATATATATATATATATATATATATATATATATATATATATATATATATATATATATATATATATATATATATATATATATATATATATATCCCCCTCTCTATTCCCCTATCTCTCCCATCCCCCCTCTCTCTATCCCTCTCTCTCTCTCTCTCTCTCTCTCTCTCTCTCTCTCTCTCTCTCGCACTCTCTCTCCCTCCCTCCCCCCTCCCCTCCCTCCATCGTCTCTCTCTCTCTCTCTGTCTCTCTCTCTCCACCCTCTCTCTCTCTTTCTATCCCCCCTCTCTATCTCCACCTCTCTATCTCCCCTGTCTACCCCCTCGCTCTATCCCCCTCTCTATCCCCTCTATCCACCCTATATCCCGTCTCTATCCCCACGCTCCATATTCCCCTCTCTATTACCCCCTCTCTATACCGCCTCTCTCTATCTCCCTTCTCTATACCTTTCTATATCCCCCCTCTCTATCTCCACTCTTTATTTCCACCTCTATCACTCCCCTCTCTATCCCCGTCTCAACCCCTCTCTATACCCCTCTATTCCGCCCCTCTATATCTCCCTCTCTATCCCCATCTCTATAACACCTCACTATCACCATCTCTATCCCCCTCTATATCCTCTCACCTCCCCCTAGCCCCCTCCAACCCACCCCCGATATCCCCAGCTCTCTATCCCCCGTCTCTATCATCACTCTCTATCTCCTCTCTATATCCTCTCACCTCCCCCTAGACCCCTCCAACCCACCCCGATATCCCCAGCTCTCTATCCCCCGTCTCTACCACCCTCTCTATCCCCCCTCTATCCCCCTCTATCTCCATTTCTATCCCCATTCTCTACCCATTCTCTAGCCCCCTCTATTCTATATCCCCTCCCCTCCTCTAACTCCCCCCACCTACAACCCATCCCCGATATCCCCAGCTCTCTATCCCTCTATCCCAAACCCCTTTCTCCCTCTCTAGTCCCACCTCTCTACGCCTCTCTACCCCCCTCTCTATCGCCCCTCTCTATCCTCCCCTCTTTATCCCCGTTCTCTCCTTCCTCTCTCTTTCTGTATCTCCTTCCTCTCTCTACCCCCTCCGTCCCTCCCTCCTCCCTCCATCCCTCTCCCTCTCCACCTCTCAGTACACTCTATCTCTCTCTATCTCTCTCCCTCTCTCTATCCCTCTCTCTCAATCCCTTTCTCTCCCTCCCTCCCCCCTCCCTCTCTCTCCCCCTCTCTCTCTTTCTCTCTCTCTCTCTCTCTCTCTCTCTCTCTCTCCCTCTCTATCCCCTCTATCCGCCCTATATCCCCGTCTCTATCCCCACGCTCCATATCCCCCCTCTCTATTACCCCCTCTGCATACCGCCCCTCTCTATCTCCCTTATCTATCCCCTTCTATATCCATCCTCTCTGTCCCCACTCTTTATTTCTCCCAATCTATCCCGGTCTCAACCCCCTCCCTATACCCTTCTATCCTCCGTCTCTATTCCGCCCCTCTCTATCTCCCTCTATCCCCCTCTCTATCACACCTCTCTATCCCCCTCTATACCCCACCTCTACCCCCTCGATATACCCCATCTCTATCCCCTGTCTCTATCATCCCTCTCTCTCCCCCTCTATCCCCGTTTATATCCCCATTCTCTACCCGCTCTCTATCGCCCCTCTACATCTCCTCACCCCCCTACCCCTCTGACCCACCCCCGATATCCCAGCTTTCTATCCCCCTCTATATCCCGCCTATCTATCCAACACTCCACACTCTATCCCCCTCCTCTCTACCCCACCCCTCTCTCCCCCTCTCTATCCCCACCTCTCTACGCCTCTCTATCCCCCGTCTCTATCCCCTCTCTCTATCCCGCTCTCTATCTCCCCTCTCAATCCTCCCCTCTTTATCCCCTCTCCTTCCTCTCTCTTTCCCTCTATCTCTCCTTCCTCTCTCTTCCCCCCTCTCTCTCTCTCTCCACCATCCAGACCCCGCTCTACCACCCCCACCCACCCCTCCCACCTCTACACCCCCTCTATACATCACTCTCTATGACCCTCTCTATGCCCATTTTCTATCCCCGATCTAACCCCCCTCTACCCCATATATCCCTCCTCTCTATCCCTTCTCTATCCCCCCTCTCTATACCCCTCTCTCTCCCCATCCCTTTCTCTTTATTCCCCTCTCTCTCTCTATCCTCTATCATATCTCTCTCTCTCTCTCTCTCTCTCTCTCTCCTCTCCTCTCTCTCTCTCTCTCTCTCTCTCTCTCTCTCTCTCTCTTTCCCTCTCTCTCTATCTCCCTCTCTCTACCCCTCTCTCTATCTCTCTCTCTCTCTAGCCCCCCCACCCCCACCCACCCCTCTCTCTTTCTCAATCCCCCCTCTCTCCCATCTCTCTCTATCTCCCATCTCTATCCCCCTCTCTATCTCCCCATTCTTTACACACGAACGCACGCACGCACGTACGACACGTCGCACACGCACGAATGCACGCACACACACACACACACACCTCTATATCCCTCACTCTACCCCCTCTCTATCTCCCCTCACTATCCCGCCTATTTTTACCTCCATCTCTATCTCGCCACCACCTCCCTATCCCGCTCTCCACCCCTCGCTATCCCCTCTATCCCCTCTATCCTCCCCCAACTCTATCCCGCACTCTCTATCTCCCTCTCCACCCCACCCGCCCACCCGCCCACCACACCCCTCCTCTCTAAGCGCCCTCCCTCTCCCCTCTACCACCTCTCTCTCCACCTCTCTAGCCCCCCTCCCCCCGCCCCTCTATATCCCCACTCTCTACCGCTTCGCTCTACACCCCTCTATATCCCCGCTCTACCCCCTCTATCTATCTCACCCACCCCGCTATCCCCCTCTATTCCCCCCTCCCTATTCCCCCTCCCTATTCCCCCCTCTATATCAACCTCTCTCGACCCCCCTCTCTATCTCCCCTCTCTATCCGCACTCGTTATCCCCCTCTCTATCCCCTCTCTATCCGCCCTCTCTATCCCCCTCTCTACCTCTTGAAAAGAGACGACAATGTTTTATTTGAGGACAGGAGATGCGGATTGTATTTATTAACATGGGTGGTATATACTCCTACACTCGGATGCTCTTAACTCCATTTGTAATAGAAGGTAAGCTTGTCATCCTATATTTCCCGTTTCCTGACGTTTCAATGCACACAATGATACATTATAGCATTTATTAATATTTTGGTATGGGTGGGTGCTTTGCTTCCGACAGCTATCATTGCTGCAACACTACAAATAGTTACAGTGTTCATGCCATTTACAAATGGGCAATGGTTACAAACGAATAATTAAGCCAGTAATACAAAAATATTGGTGTCCTTGACCCTAGTGACAAATGGGAAAAGTACCATTAACCAATGGACAGCCATCTTTGACATTATTGATACAGCAGATGACATTTACCAACGGGACAATGGTCACAGTATAAAATGTGGGTGAAGAAATGCAAGAATATTGCTGTCATTGACCTTTTTCACCAACGGAAAAAGTACCATTTATCAATATGTATAGCAGACACTATTGGTAAATAGTTCAAGTGTCACAACACTGACATTTACCAATGGGGCAATGATCAGGTCACAGTCCAAAAATTGGATGGGGAAATGCAGGCTATTGACATGATTTCCCAACAGGAAGAGTACCCTTAATCAATGGGGCAGCCATCCCTGACATTATTGTCACATGGTTCAAGTGTACGAAAGGAGCATTTCTGACAACTCAATTTTTAATCCAGTAACAATTTACGAAACATATAAAAACTTTCTCCATAGTGTTCAATATTTAAAAATGCCTTAAAGAGCCAGCGTAATGATCCTTATTTTAATTTTTGGCTACTTCATATTCATAGGGCAAATAGATATTTAACTGAAGAAACATATCTGCTAAATTTGGTTTTAATCCATCAGTAAATGACGAAACGTGCCACAAACATATTTTCCCAAGAAGCTTCAATACTTAACAAGAGCTCCGCAAACGGCACATCATACCCTGCCATGATGACAAACCAATGAATGAGAGCTAGCAGATAACAACAGTTTCTTCCTCAGACCTAGACCTGTCGTCCCAGGAAATTTCAAAATGATCCACTACACGGTCATGGCGTGACCGTCCGGAAACCAATTTTGAAGATGGCCACCAGTGACTGCCGGACATCTTGGATTTCGGAGCAGTCAGTTTCCATAGGTTCTATACTTAGTACAATCACCCTATGAAGTTTCAAAGCAATCCAATAAACATTGGCAGAGTTATCATCCGAAAGCCAATTTCACTTTGAATTTTGGATCATCGTCTATTTCGAGAGGTTTATTCCTCAGACATAGTCCAATCATCCTATCAGGTTTGAAGGCGATCCAACAACCGTACCGGAGTTATCGTGCAGAAATCAATTTTCAAGATGGCCGCCGGTGGCTGGTGCCCATCTTGGATTTCGGATCATCACCGATTTCGATAGGTTTCTTCCGCAGACCCAGTCCAATCAACCTATGAAGTCTCAAAGTGATTCGATGAACGAAAACCAATTTTCAAGATCGCTGTCGGTGGCTGGCTGCCATCTCGGATTTAGATTCATCGTCGATTTCCATAGGTTTCTCCCTAAGACCTATTCCAATCATCCTATGAAGTTTCAAAACGATCCGATAAACGGTAGCAGAGTTATCGTGTGGAAACCAATTTTCAAGATGGCCGCCGGTGGCTGGCGGCCATCTTGGATTTCACTTCACCGTCGATTTCGTTAGGTTTCTTCCTCAGACCTATTCCAATCATCTTATGAAGTTTCAAAGCAGCCTGATAAACGGCAGCGAAGTTATCGCGCGGAAACCACTCTGATGCCCGCCCGCCTGTGAACGTCATCACATAATACCCCATCAATATTTTGGGTGGGGTAAAAAAATGCCTTAATGAAGCAGACTTATGGTCCTTGGTTAAAGGTACGATCTCTTTATATCCAAAGTTCAAATAAATATTTGACTGAAGAAACATATCTGCTAAATTTCGTTTTAACAATTAGCGAAAATATGCATTTTCCCCATAGGGCTCAATACTTAAAAATATAGCAAGGGACATAACTCTGCTATTTGTGGGCGTTGCCACTTCATATTTCTAATCCGAATAGATATTGCCTCAAGGAACATATCTCCCGAATTGGGTTTTAATCGATCGATAAATGACGAAACGTGGTGCAAATGTATTTTCGCCATAGGCTTCAATACTTAACCAGAGTTATGGCCCTTATCTCAAGGCGTGTCTACATTATATTCATAGGGCGAATAGATATTTCCTGAAGGAACATACATGTATCTGCTAAATTTGTTTTTAATCCATGAACAATTGACAAAACAAATGTATTTTAACCACATGGTTCAATAGTGTCAAGTCTTAATGAACCAGAGTTATAGTCCCTCTTTAAAAGCGTGCCCTCTTTATATTCATAGTCCAAATAGATATTTGACTGACGAAACACCTCTGCTTAATTTGATTTTAATCCATGAACAATTGACGAAACAAATGGATTTTCACCATAGGGTTCAATAGTTCGAGCCTTAATGAACCAGAGTTATGACTCTTGTTTAAAATTCATACTGTTAAATATCCATAGTTCAAATAGATGTTTGACTGAAGGATCATATCTGCCAAATTTGATTTTAAGCTATCAACAATTGGCGAAAACATGTATTTTCCCCATATGGCTCAATACTTAAAACACATCAATAACCAGAGGTATGCCTCTTGTTTACGGGCGTGGCCACTTCATATTCATAGCTCCAATAGATGTTATCTAAAGGACAATATCTACTAAATTTAGTCGTAATCCATCAATAAATGACGAAAAGGGCAACAAACGTATTTTCTCCATAGGCTTCAATACTTTGAAAATATAGCAAGGGACATAACTCTGCTATTTGTGGGCGTGCCCACTTCATATTCCTAGCCAAAATAGATATTCCCTAAAAAACCATATCTGCCGAATTGAGTTTTAATCCATCGATAAATGACGAAACGTGCCACAATTGTTAACAGAAGACAAACGACAGACAAATCGCGATTGTATAAGTTCACCTGGGTGAGCTAAAAATAAGCTGAGACGTTAAATTACGGTGAGTGAGATCCGTGAATTGATGATGTAATCCATTAATGAGATGTTTGCTTTTGCAGTGCTGCGTCACGCGCGGGTTATAGGTGGCGGGTATGGCAGTGGTGCGAATCAGTTTAGCTGTCCTACAAATGTGGATGTAAGTCATGCTGGTGGCAGATTTTATGTCGCTGACACCAGCAATAACCGAGTGAAGATTTACAGTGATGACGGCGCGTTCATCAAAACATTCGGCACACGCGGTAAGCGTCATGGACATCCTGCATCGTATTAGATGGCAAAAGAATGCCACATATCGAGAAGTGGTAGAACAGTATGAAACATATCTTAGAAACAAGTTTGGGATGTGTTGTGTTGTTTTTGATGGGTACGAAGGGCCATCTACCAAGGATCACGAGCATTTGAGGAGGTCTAGAACACGATCTGCTGATATCACTCTCAATGAAAACTCCAAATGTTACAAGAAGCAGCAGGCATTTCTCTCGAAAGTGAGAAATAAGACACAGTTCTTAGAACTCCTTGCTTGCCTGCTACAATCTAAAGGACACATAATTAAGTGCAGTGATGGCGATGCAGACACTTTGATTGTATCAACTGCTCTAAACTTTTCGCAGAATGGCCAGCCAGTAATCCTTGTTGCTGAAGATACGGATATCTTCATTATGTTGATTCATCACTGGGAAACACAAATGGCTGACATATTCTTGATGAAAGAGAAAAAGGTTAGTGCGTCAAATAAAAGTGTTGAATTGTACAGCATTCGAGAAACACACCAGGTAATGGATCCGGTTTTACGTAATAATATCCTGTTTATACACGCGTGGAGTGGTTGTGATACGACTTCATCCACATTTGGACAAGGAAAAACGCATCTAATGAAGACATTAGTTAAATGTAATAGGTTGCAGCATCTAGCCAGTGCACTGAATGACGAGACAACCACTGATGATGTTGGTGCTGTAGGCGTGCCTATCTTCTGCAGACTTTACGGTGGTAAAGACCATGCCACACTAACCTCCTTAAGACATACACGGTACCAAGCAATGGTTGCACGCTGTAATAAAATTGAGCCTGAAAGATTACCTCCAACTGAGAGAGCAGCGTATTATCACAGCCTTCGAGTCCACATGCAAATGAAGCAATGGGCTGAACTAAAAAACAACTGTCTGAATCCTTGCAAGTGGGGCTGGAAGCTGGAGAAAGATGGTATGCGACCGGTGATGACTGATTTAGGTGCTGCACCAGAAAGTGTCTTAAAATTCATTCGTTGCAAATGTAAAGTCAGTAATAAAAAACAATGTGCAACAAATCAATGCTCGTGCCACAAATCTGGGTTAAAATGCGTCGCAGCATTTGGAGGTTGTCATGGCGAGACCTGCTACAACAGGCCACACACTGACAGCTATGAAGCTGAAGATGACGATGTTGAAGAATGGGTTACAAATTAAAGCATAGAGATAATATACAGCTCTTTAATGATTGGTACGAGAGATACATTTTAGTTTAGCATGTTATATTCATTTGGGTTCATTTATTAAATTGCCTGGAGCATGTCTTGTATTATGGGGAATTCTGATTTACTCAACGTATCAGCAGCCATATTGGATTTTGCTATGTCGACTACTTGGTTGAAAGTCAGTTAGAATATTTTATTTCCAACATCCAGGGCAAATTCCAGCAATGTAACCATAAAATATCCTGAGAAATCTTAATTTGGTTTCGTCTAGTTATATTTACATTTTTGTCTGTAATACTATGGTCATATTTGAACAAAAATTCGAAGGTTTGACCAAATCCGCTAGCCTAGGAGTTGAATCATCGTATTGTGGTGTGTGATAGAGACGGTCAGTTTAGGTATACTTTCGGTACAAAGGGATCAAACAAAGCGCAGTCTAATATAATACAATATGTGAAAGGGCAAAAATTTGGAAAAAAATTTCCCCAAAGGTTATCAGCTGCGACTTTTTGTCTGTAATACTATGGTCATATTTGAACAAAAATTCGAAGGTTTGACCAAATCCGCTAGCCTAGGAGTTGAATCATCATATTGTGGTGTGTGATAGAGACGGTCAGTTTAGGTATACGTTCGGTACAAAGGGATCAAACAAAGGGCAGTTTAAGTGTTCATGGGGCGTGGCTGTAGACATGTCAGATAACATGTCAGATAACATGTATATCTGTGACTGGGAGAATAACAGATTTCAAGTGTTCACGAGGACTGGTCAGTTTATCTGTTTGGTCGAGCAGGAAGCGCGCGAGGAGAATTGTCCGGTCCGCGTTATGTATCTGTTGCTATGACCACAGGCCGCGTGTTCGTGACAAGTGACAAAAGAGTCAGTGTGTTTACTGCTGAAGGTCAATTTATATTTACATTTGGTACATATCGAGAGGCTAATGGTGAGATGAGGTTTCCAAGAGGTATAGTCATAGATGAACATGGGTTTGTCATTCTGTCTGAAAGTGAAAATCATCGTATTCAGGTGTTTGATGCTGATGGCAAGTTTATCTCTACATTCGGCATTGAAGGTGTTAATAGTGGACAGTTTAATATTCCTCTGGGACTGGCCATCATGCAAAATGGTGACGTCATTGTCGTTGAGTGCGCTAATGACCGGGTACAGATTGTGTATAAATAGACCTACAGGTGATGAACCTTTAGTGTTCTAATGGGAGAAAGGAAGTTTATATTCAGGATACTGTTGCTGAAAGATGATTTTGTTTTAGACACTTGCAATCCTACGAACCGGAAAAACCAAAAAAGCGACAAACATTTTCAACATAAAAATTATTCTGTTAGATATTTTGGAAATAATTTGACTGAAATATGTTGCTGCCTATGGAAACAACAGCTTCCCATCAGATGAGCTTTAAAATATTCAGCATTTTATCTGTCTGCTTGGCTTGAACTTGAGATTATTTCATGGTTGCTGTGGTTACTGGTGTGTTGAGATTATTTCATGGTTGCTGTGGTTACTGGTGTGTTGAGATTATTAGCTCACCTGGCCTGAAAGGCCAAGTGAGCTTATACCGTGACGATCGTCCATCGTGTGTTCATCCGTCATCCGTCCGTCGTCCGTCGTCCGTCTGTCCATCAACTTTTCCTTTAAACGACTTCTTCTCAAGAACCACTGGGCCAATTTCAATTATATTTGGCAGAAGCATCCTTAGGCATAGGGATCGAAGGTTTGTTCAAATGGAGCCAACCGGCCAATTTGACCGGCGGCTATCTTGGATTTCGGCCGATTTTAGGAAACATCTTTAAAAATCTTCTTCTCCAAAACCACTTTAGGAATCGATTCAAGACTCATGAAATATGATCTAGGGAAAGAGGTAAGCCAAGTTTGTTCAAGAAGACTTGATTGACCAAATGGTTCGGTGGCCATCTTGGATGACATAGTTTTCCCAAAAACGACTTCTTATCCAGAACCGCTGAAGGGATTAGGCCCAAATTTGGGAGATATGATCAGGAAATAAGGGCTATTAAAGTTTGTTCAAGGGAAGTTGATCTGTCAAAAAACATGGCCACCGTGGGCTAATTAAAATGTAGCGTGTTTGGCGGCCATATTGGATTTTTTATTTGATGGATTTTGAGGCCGAAATTGGTTCTAGATATGGTTTTGGGTATTCTGGGCTCAAATTTTTCATTTTAGAAACTGTCGGATAAACGGTTTGGCGGCAATTTTGGATTATTTTCCCATCAAAGGCGCCCATACTAAAGCAATGGGAAATTTAAAATGTCTTCTTCTGGAAAACTACTTGGCCGATTTCAATTATATGTAGCAGGAAGCATCCTTAGGGCGTATGAATCCAAGTTTGTTCAAATAAAGCCGATCGGCTAATTTGGCCTGCAGCCATCTTGGATTTCGGCCGATTTTAGGAAATGTCTTTAAAAATCTTCTTCTTTGAAATCGTTTGGGGAATCGATTCAAAACTTATGAAACCTCATCTACGGAAAGACATAAGCCAAGTTTGCTCAAGACGACTTGATTAACAGAATGGTTTGGCGGCCATCCTGGGTGACCTAGTTTTCCCGAAAACGACTTCTTCTCCAGAACCGCGGAAGGGATCAGGCATAAATTTGGGAGATATGATCAGAGACTAAGGGCCATTAAAGTTTGTTCAAGGGAAGTGGCTCCATCAAAAAACATGGCCGCCGTGGGCCAATCAAAATGTAGCCAGTTTGGCGGCCATATTGGATTTTTTTATTTGATGGATTTTGAGGCCAAAATTGGTTCTATATATGTTTTTGTGTATTCTGAGCTCAAATTTGCAATTTTTTAATTTGGCGGATAAACTGTTTGACGGCCATCTTGGATAATTTTCTCGTCAGACGCTCCCATGCTAAAGCAATGGGAAATTTAAAATGTCTTCTCGAGAACTGCTAGGCAGATTTCAATTATGTTTGGCAGGAAGCATCCTTAGGGTGTAGGGATCCAAGTTTGTTCAAATGAACCCAATCAGTCAATTTGCCCGGTGGCCATTTTGGATTTCGGCTGATTTTAGGAAATGTCTTTAAAAATCTTCTCCGAAACCGCTTGGGGAATCTTCATCTAGGCAAAGAGGTAAGCCAAGTTTGTTCAAGAGGACTTGATTGACCAAATGGTCCGGTGAGCATCTTGGATCACCTAGTTTTCCCGAAAACGACTCCTCCAGAACCGCTGAAGGGATCAGGCCGAAATTTGGGCAGTATGATTAAGGACTAAGGGCCATTAAAGTTTGTTCAAGGGAAGTTGATCCATTCAGAAAAAATCCGGGCGCCGTGGCCCAATCAAAATGTAGCGTGTTTGGCGGCCATAGTGTACTTGCAAAAATGTCCACAAACTCATTTAAACGACTACTAAACCACCCACCAACAATTTTGACAAAAATTGATGGTGCTCCAGGTGAGAGGCACAGGCCCCTTGGGCCTCTTGTTTCATGGTTGCTGTGGTTACTGGTGTGTTGAGATTATTTCGTGGTTGCTGTGGTTACTGGTGTGTTGAGATTATTTCATGGTTGCTGTGGTTATGGTGTGTTGAGATTATTTCATGGTTGCTGTGGTTACTGGTGTGTTGAGATTATTTCATGGTTGATGTGGTTAGTGGTGCGCTTAGCGTCACAATCAACTTTATGTTAGGAATGGACCTTACCAGTTTTAGCTATGCCCCGCCCATCTCTACTAAGCTCCACCGAGACCTCACTCGTGTTGCAATCAATCGATCCCTGAACTCACTGACTATCAATTTCCAGAAAACGATACAGGTAAGCTGTTCAATATTTTGAAACTAATTTGACTCGGTGGCGTTCCTGCCCAGTCAAATTAGTTTCAAAACATTTAACAATGTTTCTTAAACGGTAAAGACGTACACTTCGTACACCATGTCTGCGTTTAAGACTAAATCGAGTCATCCATGACGTAGGCCTAATGATAATGACGTCAGCCTACACGTCACGTATTTGATTATGACGTCATATGAATGATTGAGGAAATGGATTCAGGAATTATGATTGTTTGGTAACATTTTCGAGAGTTTCAGTGAGTCTAAAGATATTATGACATATATTGGCGCATATCACATGCATGCCCGCATGTACGGACACAAGCACCCAGGGTCACGAATTCATAACACTTCTTAACTTAAGACGATCTTAATTCTAGGTGCTGCGCTTTAGTAAGCGCCTTACGTATGTTAAGATTCATAAACAGGTAAAAGTGCATTGTCTCCAGCGAATAAATATTATTATTACCGCTCAGTATGTCACATGACCAAAAGTTGTTATTTGATTGGTTAAGATCCCGGGGGGGGGGGGGATGATCTGGTATTACTCTCACGCGAGGGCAATATCACACGGTATCCGTCACCTCCCCCCCCCCCCACCACCCGCCACCAGGCCCCCCCTACCCCCACCCAGCGCAAAAAGCGAAAGCGTGTTTTATCTATACTGCACAGCTAGCCATAAAGCTCATTATAATAATATGGCCGTCTCTAAAATGCCAGATATGCCCCGGATTCCGCATTTTTGACAATCAAGTGTCTCAATTTCAAAACAACTATGCAGGAAAGCTGTTGCATATTTTGAAGCTAATTTGACTTGTTGCTGTTGCTGCAGCAAGGCTGTGCATCCCGCTTGTATAACGAATGTAATACCCGACAGAGCGGTGAATTTATCATCAAACTGTTGTTCATCACAACCAGAGAATATTGATCTGTCAACAAAATGTCATCTGTCAGTGTGACGAGCGTGTCAGTTACAGCAATCAACATATCAATATGAAATGGATTATGCATATCCATACAGAAAAGCTAGACCAGCTGACAGTTGCTGTGACGGTATGTTTACAAACAACGAGGACTCCCCCCCCCCCCCCCCCCACCACCCTGCTTCAACAAACCCACGTCCTGCAGCTGCTAATGACGTCAACAAATCTGACACTGAAACGTCACACTAAAATGGTAGTCTTTACTACTGTCTACACTATAATGGTCCATACTCCGCCACTTATATAGAGATTTAACTGCGTTTGACTTCGCTGTCGAGATGTCTAATTCAAGAATTGCTTATCTAAATGTCACGTTATGATAAAATATCTCCCTCAGGCCTAAGAGGGGTTAAATTCGTTATGCCCGTGCTTAGCCGTGAGTAAAGGCTTTTACCACACGCCCGAACAATTATGCCACGGCTAAACACTGGTGTAACTAATAGTGGGGTCTGCCCAATAGTCCGACAGCCCATTATTCCGACAGGCCATTAGTACGACATCCCATTAGTCCGACAGGCCATTAGTCCAACATCCCATTAGTCCGACAAAACTATGTTTTAAAGAAGCAAGTTAATACGCATTCCATATCCTGACCATGCAGTCCTTAGCCTACCGGTCACTCTGGTCTATACCGTATTTGGGAGGATCCATACCATGTAATGTGTATAACAATTGGATATTTCGCCCAGACGTCCATAATAATACTCAGAAACGTCCACAATAGAGGGATCTATTTCTAGCTAAGCTCCGCCCACCTTTGCCGCCTGGTGGAATCAATTTAGGCCTATGCGCTTTGAATCCTGATTTCCCAGAATCATAATTTCAAGGTAATGAAACACGTAATCTGTTGACTATTTTGAAAGTAATTTGACTGAGTGCTAGGCAGCAACAGCGCCCATTTAGATTAATTTCAAAATAATTTTTATTAAATTGTAAAGACAGACAATTCGTACACATGACGGACCTTTCAATGCCCATAACGAAGCTAGATATGCCACTCTGCATTGTAAGCTCAGGAGTAAAGGGGGAGAGGACCTCACAGGTCATCCAAAGTCATGTGGTTTGTACAAGGACGCCCACTAGAACACACCCCTTTTTGGATACTCCATATATGGTCAATTAGGCCACGCCACTTGAAACCACGTGATTTAGGAGGACCATTGAAAAAGCCCATCTATCTCGCCACCATTTACTTCATACGTCAGCCTACATGTGACGTAATTGAGTGTGCCGTCATAAACTTGAGGGACATATCGGATTCATCCATTGCAAAAATTACCTGTTTATGTAACTCTTGGAATGTGACGTAATAATATATACTGTAATAAAATAGGGATTTAACGGGCCAAAACGGACGCTACTAAAACCAGGAACAGGACAGGAAAATGGTGCTGATTATGGGTTACATGGGGCCTATGGATAAGAATCACCCAACAAGCCCTTCCGCCCACCACCCTGTTAATAATCCGGATCTGAAGTTCACTGGTGTTGCCGGATAGCTCCTTCATCTCTGCGTCGTTGACCTAGTTTAAACTCTTCTTTATACACAGAAGATTCCATCTCCCTGCAGTCCATGAAGCTCTCATCTCCCTGCAGTCCATGAAGCTCTCATCTCCCTGCAGTCCATGAACCTCTCATCTCCATGCAGTCCATGAACCTCTAAAAAACAATTGAATCGCTTGCAAGATCCACTGAGTGCCTTAAGATGAAATGTTCATAATTTAAATAGGGTCAGATAACTCTGTTGGACATCTTGAGGAGCAAAGTGTGCAGATGTGTTGTTAGTGCAAAGACAGTGTGATGTAGAGGGTGTTATTTGCAATTGGAAGGGTTGGCACTGATAGCAGAACTAGGCGCAGTTCTAAAGAATAATCGAGTTTCTAAAGGAAGTGTAATGCAATATAAAGGTTTTACAAGAAAAGACCGTAAAATCTTGGACTGCTTTTCAGTACTGCTGACATTGCTGCACACTGCATCATGGGAACATAGCTTTCCAGTCCTTCTGGAAGCTATGGATTCGTAGATCAAAGATGACCTTGGTAAAAAGACTACGTTTATACAATGCAACCTGCGTATCCTTGATGATGTATAACTGTAACAGCTGGGCAGCTCCAAAGGCAGCTCTAGACAAACTTGACGCCTGCAACCGCAAACACCTACGCACCATCACGGGACACCGATGGCCAGACAGCATAATTTCCAACGACGCACTGTACAAGATGTGTAATACGCCGCTGCTGTCTGTAAAAGTCGCCCAGCAAAGATGGTCCATGGTTGGCCATGTGCTAAGGATGCCAGAAGGCACACCAGCACAGAGAGCCTTGGAATTCGGAGCCAGCAAATACAGAGCCAGGAGAGGACGTCATTGCATAAATCTGCTAAGCGTGCTACGAGGTGACCTCAAGAACGCAGGATTAGGATGTTTCTACTACTGCAGCCGCAGAATACAGTAATCATACAAACAATAGCTAGCCTAGAGACTAATAATAACAATCTGGCAAGTAAATGCTGCACATACTAGGTACTATAATTTTGATAGCAATATGGGCGCACTATCTGGCAACAATGCCTACAGTTATTTGGAAACGCTCTGCTGTAAATAACAATCAGGCAACAACGCTCCAAGATAAACTAATCCGGCTTAGATATAACTACAAATACGATCTGGGGAACGGTGATGACACTATATGGCAACAAAGTACCGCGAGTACAACCTGGTGACGTGTACCAGATAGAAAGCACTCTGACAATGTTCAGAAACTGAAAATGAAAGGACCCGGGATCAGCGATGTTGTCTAATATAAAAGTACCAAGTATGAATGCGATCCGGCAATAAGTACCAATTGGAAAGCACTGACAACTATACTGTCATGAAATCTAACAAGTGAAAAGGAAAAACAACTGTACAAATTGACTAGAACAACCTGGCAAGGAAAATAATCACGAGCCGCTGATAAACAATGAGGTAAATCAGCAAAACAAGATTACTTTGCCTGTAAAGCTATTCAAACATAATAATAAGAAGGATAAGGACGCCAAAGAGACTTAAATTCTAGAGAAGCCGGTTACTGAATTGATTTAGTAAAACTAATAGATAGATCTCCTTATAAATTGGTAATCAGGAAATGAAGATCTCTTGCTACTTTTCTGATAAGAGCAACGTGACCTCTCTGACTGCTGGATCGATGAAAAGAAAGCTTAGCACATAGTGACCTTGACCTTTCTCTCAAGCTACAATTATCAAAATTAGAAGGATCTGGTCAGATGACCTTGACCTCTTAACCTTGATCTTGAGAGAATGGTACAAATAATGTCAAAGCAAATAGGTCAAAAGTGACTTTTAACCTTTGACCTCTGAAATAAGGACAATTTAGCAAGAGATTTAAATGTCAAAACCACGGACTAAGGAAATCAAGTTTAACTAAATGCGATCAAGTAACTATTGCTTTTAGACTGTCCTGAGGCTAACTTCTTAGGTTATAGGAGCGCGAACTCGCTATTGAAATAGCCTGGAAAAATAAAGCAGACTTATAACTCAATTGTAAAACCCTTTAA
Source organism: Chaetoderma sp. LZ-2023a (assembly GCA_034401795.1). Lineage (NCBI taxonomy): Eukaryota > Metazoa > Mollusca > Caudofoveata > Chaetodermatida > Chaetodermatidae > Chaetoderma > Chaetoderma sp. LZ-2023a. The sequence continues at coordinate 14,552,815 of CM067374.1, forward strand.
GGTGAGTAAAATTGTTTAAGTGTTACTCCAAAACACAGTTAATCAATCAAAATTCACCACAAAAAAGAGCTTTACCCTGCTGCTTCACTCCCGCACTCCCCGCTAAGAGGGACAAGCTTTCCCTTGGGGCCTGGGTTAATGTGATCCCGGACTAAGTTTGTAACAGTCAAAGGGTGTTAGCATTTACATCCAAATTAAATATGATTTGAAACAACAATTTAAATGTACCAGTCAAAGTTTCAGTTCTTGGAGCCAAATTGCATCCACGAGCACCATAAGCTGTTACCTAATGAATCCAGTTTCACCTATCCTAGCTTTAGCGTAAAAAGGGTGCGGCCGACTTACTTTAACAGAAATCTCTAGACTATGATATTTTAGTACTGAATCCGCCGTCAAGAGGGAGGAACGTCCCTTTGACAATGACCTAGCACTTTGACGAACAGATTTGAAATATTCAATAAATAATGTCTTCGTTTTAATTAAAAATCAGATAACTCCTAATGTAGTATTTTTGGCAATAACATTTCTCTGTTCCGTATGTGTACGGTTGAAGTGTGCCTACATGAATTTAATCTTCATAAACTGGACAATAGCAGTTTGCCCCTCGAAGTGGTGGCTAAGATTCAGATTCTCTGTAATTTCTAAATCTGGAAGCGTGACTTATATTTTTAGCTCCAAATGCTGATTTTAACACAATGCATTTCAATTTACTTACTACTGGACGATTTTAACATAATGCATCTCTTAATCAAAAGTTACAGGCGAAATGCATGACTATCCAATACAGTCTACTAAACGTTATTCTTACTGGATTTTATACAATAATGATTGAATAGCCAAGATGGCGACCCGCCGTAAAAAAGCTGCTTAAAATACAGGTTTAAGACCTGAGAACAATTTAGTACAAGGTGGAAATGTTACCTGCTATTACAACATTGGCTGTATTTGACTGGGCGAAAAGTTAGAGTAAATTGGCTCCATAGAGTATATTTTTTATTCGACTGTTACTTCCCGGAAAAAAGAAAGCACGAAACAAGCCAGTTCCGTGTGGCATCTTTCGCGAAGTGTGTCACGTGATGCAAAATTTGAAAATGCGGGACTTAGAAACTGCATTCTACTATTATTCAGCATTCACTATATCTGAAAACAGCGCTGATAATCATGAATTTTATTTTCAAGATAGTAAATTTTAGGCGATTTAGTCAGTTTCTGTATTCAATTGGTACGTTTGCATAGAGCACATTTTGGCAACTTCGCGAGTAAATTTACGTTATGGAATAGTCCCAGTCGAATACAGCCAATGACACCAGCCAACTGGCACTCGGTTCAAAATACAGCCACATTTACAAGTTAATCAGCTGGCCAATAGAGGACGCTAATATTTGTGACACCTCAACGTCAGACAATCTGTAATTGCCAAAGTAGCAGCTTTTATTCGGATTTGAAATCATGCTAGCGTAAATCTCACGATCTTGTCAGAGCGTTACTCCAAAATTGACATGTAACCATTCCAATCTGAATTCTGTTTAGACACACCCGCCAGAAAGCATTGATCTGAGAATCTGAGAGAAATTCATTGAATAACTACAGCATCTGCAACAACTTCTAGTATCATCATTCATAGAAAATCAAATGAATACTAACCAACCTTCTGATGAGACAGCAAATAATGTAATTTCACAAAAAAGGCCGGTAACAAACTGAAGAGGAATATCCCTCCTACGTAAGGAGCACCACGATCGAATAATGAAAATTATTTCAAACTCACAATTCTAATGAAATGCTAGTTGACGCAATCTCAAAATTCGATCCGGCTGATTTTTGATTGCGCCATATATATATGACGTCATATATATATATATATATTATATGCTTGCGTGCGTGCGTGTGTGTGACGTCTTGTTGTAATAATAATAATATATGACGTCATATCTATATAGTCTTGAATCCCATTGGTTTACCCTGTCAGCCAATAGATGGATGCTTATCTATGGCATAGCTAACCTCAGTCAGCATTTTAGGCATGTTGAAATCAACATGAAGGTTTGAATCCCGAACTCCCAAAAATCTAAATTTCAAAGTAACTATACAAGGAAACTGTTGAATATTTTAAAAGTAATTAATTTGACTCGGGCTGTTGCTGCCTATGACGTCTACGGCTTCCAGTGAAATTAGTTTTAAACTATTCGACAGAATGTTTATTAAATTGTAAAATTCTACACTCGTAATGGACTTGTCGATTTTAGTGACGGAGCTATACGTGTTTATGATTATGACGTTAGCTAACAATGGACATCATTGATTATGATGTCAGCTAGTTGAGTGACAGATTGGAGCGCTCCATTACAGCCATTGATACATAGGCTACAGAAAGAGTTTCGTAATTACAGACTCCAAAATTAAAAAAGCGACACTGAATCACCGGAATATGTTATGTCAAATGCGTGATATCATATCGTCAGGGAAACAAGTGTTATAAGATCAGTCATTCTATCACATCCGTCGACGCATTGTACACTAATGCTATGATTGGCTGAATCATTTCGTGACAATGAGATTCGTTACTATGATCATAGAGCAATAAGTAAACATAGAAATACGTTTTTGCTGAAGAATCTATTTATTAAATAATAATAATTGCTTCCAATTATTGTTAGGCCCTATATACGTATTTTATCTGAGTTAGAGATGAATTCACATTTGGTATTGCAAGTAATGAAAGAAAATGAATTACAAATCTGTTTCTTACTCTGTATGACTTGTGTCATGGTATTTAACCTGCTAAATCTTATAAATCAGATATGGCAGATTCTTTGTAAGGAACAGTCTGTTGAATATTTTGAAACAAATTTGACCGTGAGTTATTGCTGCCAATGGTTTATGTTAAATTATATTCAAAATATGCAACGATGTTCCTGTATATTTGTCCTAAAAGTGAGATCATGACATTTTAAGCATTAAATGGTACAAAAATAGATATACGAACGCATGGGCTTATCACATGCAGACACATTTCCGCTACACTACACTTTCCATCAAGTATTTTAGACGTTCGTTAAAGTAAGGCGTTGATGAGGTATCTTCCTTATCCTAACATTAAAGCAATCGTAAGTGGCAGATGATATGAATTAAATATGGCACCCTCCACCCCCACCACCACCACCCACCACCAGCACCCTAAACCCACCCACCCACCCCACCCACCACGTAAAGACAGGCATCTTAGTGGGATGATAATCCAACTGGTTTGGATAGACGAATAGATGCTCGCACAGCCGAAAGGCGATAATGATTATGAATAAAAGCAAGCCTTTCCATGAAGATTTGTCAAGATATTCCAAGCAGAAATTATTGAACGAAATGACAAAATTTGCATGAATGGACGGACACATGGTCAGAAAGTCAGATGCATGAGCGGAATGACTGACCCAGAAAATAACGTCCATTTCCATATTACCATAGCCAACATTTCCATGAAGTTTCGTTACAATATTCCAAGCAAAAGTAGCCTTATTCAACGAAAAACAAAATGTGAACGGACGGATGGACAGATGGTCAGAAAACATGGGTAGCGGATGGATGGACATATTAACCCACAGAATAATGCGCATTTCCCTACTACCATAGTCAACCTCACATGAAGTCTCCTCACGATCCTCCAAGCAAAACTAGTTATCCAACGAAAGCCTATATTATATTAATATGTGCCGAACGCACGCACGCAAGCGTATATATATATATGGGTAGTAAACCATTGGACAATTCATGAGATATTGACAGTTGTCATAATGTGAAATCATAGCAAACTATATTCAACTCACACAATAGGCATAACCCTACTTAGCCGCAGTTATCACACCAATCCGGAGTAAGGCCATAATAATGTACGCCGTTACTCCAGATTAACTCTTTAGTATGAACACAGCCTTAAAGATATACACAGTAGGCTATATATGAACTGAAAACATATACTCAAACATCCAGGAGACAACTTGGGTGGGGGTCCGCGGGGCATCAAACATCCAGGAGACAACTTGGGTGGGGGGTCCACGGGCATGGATTTTGGTGGTTTCCTAGTTGATTCTTTCTATTTGGGTGGCGGACGTGGGAAGGGGGGGGGGAGAGGATGGGGCCCACCTCCCCCACCTTCGGCCACCCAAATAGAAAGAGTTAACTGGATGGCACCAAGATTAGGAGAAACTGGTCACATTATATTATCAAGAAAGAAGCTTCTAAACATCTATGTGAAAAAAATATTGGTGACCGGTAGGGGGGGGGGTGCCCTAATGGTCTGGGGCCCCAGGTTCCTTGAACCTG